>VDFB02353493.1:321086470-321174792 GCA_007258455.2 Sequoia sempervirens
ATTCTCCGCGCAGGTGTCTACTCTCAGGCTTTCCAATGATCTGCAATATTCTAAACCTTCGATTTTCTGAACTTGGGTGCGATCACTTAGTTCAAATTCAATGAGAGAAGTTAATTGTGCAAAACTCGGAAGGTTCTTCAGCTTTCTAGAGCCTATCAATTGTATGGTCTTGATTGTCGCTGGCAGTGCTTCGATCTTCGTTAAATGAGAATTAAACCAAAGTTCGAGAGTCTCGAGGTGGGGACAACATTCTTTAGAAATTGAAATCCTGCACACTCCTGTTGCACTTAACTGTATCTGCCTCAGGTTGCTCAATGCGACCTCCAACGTTGCCACCCCAAAATCCAATTCCCTGATAGGGCAATCATGTATCTTCAGTGTTTGAAGATTATTAAGTTGGGTAATTGATTTTGGTAGGGATTTCACTCCTAAGTAGTTTATGGTTAAATCCTCTAAGAGACTAAGACGCCCCACAGAGTCCGGCAAACATTCCAGTTCTAAGCTCCCATCAATTGTAAGATGGGTCAATGACAACAAATCACCAAGAGAGCTTGGCAAAGATTCCAGAGGACAATCATACAGTTCAAGACTAGTGAGGGAGGACAAATTGCCTATAGAACTTGGCAAGCTTGTGAGAAACTCACTATTTATCACCATATCTCTCAACCTGCTGAGTTGACCTAATTCAATTGGTAGCTCACTCAAACTGGTATATTTTAAATGCAGCTCTCTCAACAGTGCCTGATTTGTGATGTGACGCGGCAACTCTCCCAATTGCTTGCATCTATCAAGGTTCAAAACCTCTAGCTTTCGAATCTCTGCAAAGTCCTCTGACATGAGTGTGAGTTGCTCACATCTCTCTAATTTGAGACATTGCAGGAGTATCAGGTGCTTAAACGACTCTGGCAACATCTTCAACTCGATGCAACCGGACAAATCAAGATGCTGCAGATTTCTCAGATCACCAAAGCTGCAGGGGAGTGATGATAGCATTACACAGGAAGACAAATCTAGGTGCCGCAGATTTCCCAAACACCCAAAGCTGTTGGGTAGTGATGATAACGTTTCGCAGGAAGACAAGTCTAGATGCCGCAGATTTCTCAAATCCCCAAAGCTGCTGGGTAGTGACGATAGCATTGCACAGGAACTTAACTCCATGTGCTCAAGCGACTGGAGAAGACAGAATTCTTCAGGCAGACTCCTGATATCGTGGGGACGTGTGATTACCATCTTTTTCAAATGTTTGAGACATCCTATTGAATTTGGAAACCTTTGGAGCTTACGGCATCCAGATACAACTAGCTCCCTTAACTCCACGGGAGCCTACAACACATTTCCAAACAGAGAAACTTTATTAACATATAGCAATTATTATAAAATTTAAATGCAGATTTAGAACATCTGAAACAAAGATGCTTACATCACCGTCAGACTCCCACAGTTGTTCTATACTACCAGGACTATGGAGTTCTAAAACCCTTAATTTTTTTATTGAAATTAGTGACCGAAGGTTTCTCTGCTCATAGCGGAACCAGCGAAGCCAGACCAGCTCTCTTGATACTTGGCCGATTACTTCATTGAAATAATTTCCTTTAATTGCCAAAATTTTTAGTTCATCTAAAGAGGGTAAGCGTTCATCAACCTCGTCACTTGATCCTTCGACCTGAATAGGAAGAACATAAAATGTTCAGAAAGAAAAAAAAATGAAAAATGTAAACCAAAAAACTCACAAACAATTACAATTACTAAAAGGAAATTAAACAAGGGACACAGACAAACTAACCCAAGGCCAACGCCTGGCGCCGATTATTCCTCGAATACTGTTTGTTGTCTGAACCAAGGAATTTCAATCCAATAAATAAATAAAACCTTTATAACTTGAAATCAACTCGTAGCATACAGATACAAGCAGTAGACAAACAAGTTATACATAAACAAATATGTGGCTGTTCTAACATATATAAGGCACAGCATTTGTTAAAGGTTTTGTAAATGGGTTTGTGAGTTAAGTGGGCTTAATTTTGGGAAGCATTCTATGATTTAGAATGTTGGAGTTGGAATAGTACTGGGATGGATGACCTCCCAAGAAGGCCCAATGCTTCACCTCTATGAACATCATCTAGATGTAATGAGTGCTAAATCAATCATTCATTAGCATGAGAGATGGGTTCTTGTGAACCACTACTTCTGAAACATGGGTCAATGAGTGTGACTAAGAAAACTACTAAGTTGAATCCTAATAACAATATCATAATTTGACATGCTGTGGAAAATACCTACTACTTATCAACATATAAAGTTGTTAAAAGGTGATTTGACTGATAAATGGGCTAGTGATAGAGTCTATTTCAATAGCTGTTTAACATGTAAAATCAATAAAAACTTCTAACACAGAAACATACAGCAGACAAAGAAGGTTTTCTTCCTTTCATTAGTAAGACAATTACAGAAAGTATAAACCTTACCTGTGCCTTTTTCTCAACATCAATGATCTGCCCAGGTAGCCACATTCTGTAAGGTGACTTTTGATGTGAAATTTCTCTTCCTAAATCTCTTAAATGATCATGCATGCTTATACAATTGTCATTGTCAAGATCAATCAGACACTTATTCAGGAGCATTTCCCAACTGTGCAGACCAGTCCATCCTGATCCGTACCATATTTCAATTGCTAAACTGCTCTTTTCTCCAATGAAAAAACAAGCAACATCGAGGAAAGCCTCTTTCTCTTCGTAATCAAGGGCATCATAACTTACTTTGAGTCTCTCTTTGATATCCTCTGGCAATATTTTTGAGATCTTATTTAATTGACCCTCCCAATATTCATGAGAGTTCCCATATAGCTGAGCTCCAAACACCTTAAGAGACAGAGGCAATCCATTACACGCTTTTAAGAAGTTTTTAACAAGCTCCTCAAATCCATTCAGTGGAACAGATTTCAAGAAAGCATGCCAACAAAAAAGTTGCTCTGAATGAAATGGATCCAATTGTTTCATTTTGTATATAGAAGAGATACCCCATGACTGAAGTGCTCTTTTTTCACGTGTAGTGACAATAATGCGACTACCCTTGCAGAGACTGTCCTTTATGGGCAATAGAGCATCCAGTTGGTCCGCATGATCCACATCATCGAGAACAATGAAAACCCTAACAGACCTCAAACGCCTTGCAAGAATTGCCTTACCATCCTCTACATTGTCAAATTTTACACCCTTGACACCAAGGTCTTCGAGGAGCTTTATCTGCTTATCATGCAGTATGCCTTTGGTTGCTGCATCTCGAACATCAGAAATAAAACTGGAGAGGAAACTGGACCTCCCCATTACGAGGGACCTTTTGTTGTATAACTCTTTTGCAAGAGTGGTTTTGCCAGAACCACCCATGCCCCAAATTCCTACAATTTCTACAATCTCGTGACCCTGGGCAGATTGAAATGTATTCATTTGAAAGTCTTTTATTATTTCATCGAGACCGACTGGATATTTTGCAACCACTAGTGGAACATTATCTATTACTTTCAATAGACTATTCACAATATTCTTCTGCAACCTCCTCTCATCACTGAACAAGAAATAGGTTGAAAAAACAAAATACAACATATGATTATGCCAAAGTTTCATACACAGAAAAATGGAAAGAAAGCATATTTGTTAGGCAAGGGAGGCCAAGTGTGTGGTACTTACTCATTATTTTTTACGATTTGACCAGTGTAAAATGAAATGTTGTAGAGTGCCGTTCTCCATTCCTTAAGCTGATCTAAGTTGTATTCACCCTTCGCTTCATGCTCCTCAAAGGCCTTATTATACACTCCTTTCCCTTTAGCTACATATCTGAGATCATAAGGCTCTACATGGTAGAAAATAGGAATTATTGGGGTGCCAGTTTTAAGCATGATTGATAGCTCTGCCAAACACCGGGGTGATTCCGCATAGCCCTTTGAAAAAATTGCTATATGAAGCAATGCACTACTTATTGCTGCCTCTATTGCTTGAGGCAAGAAATCGCCATATTTTAAATCCTGGGAATCCAAAAATACTGTCAGCCGCATATCAGTGATGATACCAAAGAGAGTGCTGGCTATCGCGTCTTTGACGTCTGGTCCATGATGATTAATGAACACATCGTAAGACAACTTTGGTGTGACTGATGAGCATGTATCAGGAGGAGGGGAAAATGTTGCCATTCCACCAAACGTAGAAGTAGATGCCATGGAATTGGATTAAAATGAGGAAGCGAAAGAAATTAAAGACGAGCAACGAAAGCAGGATTGGTATTGGTAAAGGTGAGGCTTAGCTAATTAATTGTCAGTGAAGAGGGGTCCGCTATAAAGATAGTAAACTAGCACTTGCACCCAATGGGGGTTCAAGGGAGACACCGATAGGAAAATAAAGAAGAAGCAACAATGAATTGTCTAAATACACAGGTGGTGGTAGTAAAAGATATTTGTATAAAGTAATGCACTGTACAGGAAAAGCAGGTACAATCTTTTGTTGGGTTTGTTCTCTATAAACAAGGAAATCCCTTTGAATAATTTGTAGCAAGTTTGCACAAGTCAAATTTACATAAGAGCATCTATATGTCTTTTTTAAAGACATGCAATGTCTAAGAAGTGAAAGACAATGTCTTTTTTAAAGATTCTCTAGTAGTGATCGACCACCTGCAAAAGCCAAAATGTGTAATTGATTAGTTTTAGTATTGATACTCTATTCAAAAAAAGGACAATAAAAAATATATAACTTTTAGATAATTAGTTGTACATACCTAGAAGCATGTTGTTGTGAGAGCAAGTGCAAGCGAGCTTCTTCTTTCTTCCTGATAATATTGTATGGATTTTTTTTCATTTTGGAGTAGCGATCAAAAGAGAATGTGGGCTCTATGTGAAGGCCACTTATGGATTTGACTCTGGAAATCGCTGTAAATGTAAGGCCTTGCCTTTTAGTTGTACCAATATTGATTGTGGCTTTATTTAGTGTAAGGCCTCGCGATTTGTGTATAGTGAAAGCCCATGCCATGGCTAGTGGTATCTATCTACGGTTGCCACATGTCACTGGCTGTATTGGTATAGTTTTTGGGTCTGTTTCATCCCACAGTGGACCAGTGTAGTTATCGAATGTGACTGTAACATATGCAGGCAATGCAAGTGGTTTTGA
This sequence comes from Sequoia sempervirens, assembly GCA_007258455.2. NCBI lineage: Eukaryota > Viridiplantae > Streptophyta > Pinopsida > Cupressales > Cupressaceae > Sequoia > Sequoia sempervirens. The sequence goes on from VDFB02353493.1 coordinate 321,091,621, forward strand.
TCCAGCGAGATATACAATATCTCTGACTTGACCAAGTGATCCATTTACTAGCCCAGCTTGGGTTCATAGGTTTTTTGTAAGCATGACATGTTGACACTTGCTTAGTAATACCTCTTGGAGAAGTTGTTCGTCACTATGATCGACACCTAGTTTGGATTGTGTATTTTCCGCACAACTTAGTGCAATGGGGACATTAAGTAGTTTCAACATTTTTTTGTTGTGTAATGTTACCAGCTCATTTGTAGCAAATAAGTGTATCGATTGGTTGAAATGTTCTTTTTCAGTCTTTGTTAGTTGCTTGTTGGTGCGAGTCATTAATAAGTCCCAATCTTGTTTTGTCGGTTTTGCATTGCGAATGTTTTGTAATGTTTGACAAAATTGTATTTGAATTGGATCATCACCTTCTTGTCTAAAAATTGTTTGTAATGTAACAACTGTATTAAATTTGTGCCCTAGGTTTCTTGCAGTTGTGTGTGATGCATAGATAGGCTTATCTATAACAGGTGGGAGTTGTGCAAGGTCTCCTACAAGAATTATAGACATGCCACCAAAGCAAGTATGTTGCTGATGGGGGAATGCTTCAAGTAACCTAATATCAATTTTCAATAGAAGTTTAGGCCCAATGAAGCTCATCTCGTCAATAAGAATGTATTGTATATTTTTCATGTCTTCTTGGAATGTTGTCAGTGCTTGTCCTTGCAATGGTTTCATTTCTCTAATTGGAATCTTGAGGGCTGCATGTATAGTTGAGGCATGTATGTTAAATTTTGCAATTCCTGTTGGAGCAAGAACAAGGAGGGGGTTTACTCTTGTTGGTATGCAAGTTTGCAATGCATTTCTTATGCAATGAATTAGATAGGATTTTCCAGTGCCAACAGTTCCTTGTATGACCATATGTAACGGTTGGTTGAAGCATTTCTCCATTGAGTGGTTTGTTATTATATTCAGTGCTAGTTGTTGTTGGGGTGATAATGTATAGTTGTGGTGGTTCATATTTGAAGGAGAATGCAAATCTTGTTGAGACATCTTGTTTGTGTGCAAAAATTGAAGGGCAGCATCATGTAGATTTGTAGGGACATTATGATTTTCCCAATTGTGATTGTTATCAAAATCACGTCGACCCAACATATCAAGTTCATTCAAGTTTAGATTATTAGTGATGCCCAATTGAGATAGTAACTCCCATTCGTTCATTTCTATAGTTTCTTGTTGATCCATATTATCATCAGAAAAATATTCGTCTTCAAGAACATCTTCAGTTTGTTCAGTGTGATTAACATGCCATGGATTGTATTTTTGTGCATTCATTTGCTTCCAATGGTTGATGATTTCTTCTTTGGTAAGGCCTATATCTTCATTTATTTGTCAAAAAGGTTTATACAAAAGCAACTCACTCCAGCAGAAGGTTTCAAAGTTTTCTGAGTCTTCTTTTGGAATGGTATGGAAATGCGAAAACACTTGCACAATTGCTTGTTCTTTTCTATTCAACCATTTACATCCTTTTCGAGAAGCAACATATGTGAAGGATCTAGCTGATTCAATTAGTGATACATTTTCTAGGTGACATGGTCGGTTCATGTAGGATTGTATATAGTTAGATAGTATCTCACCACCATTTCTCATTTTTTTTAGACGGTGGAACACTTTTCAACCTACATTCAACGACACAAAATTGCGATTGCAAACAACAAGGGGTAATTTTTGTAGCATATGGCATGTTTCTTGGGCTCCTATATCTCATTCAGCAACAATCTCAACCATGAACTTTTGATATGCTTTCAGTGTTTGATCTTGCAATCTTTCATTTGAAGATATTCTTTCCAACATAGCAACACAAATTTTTGATTTTCTTTTGGCTTTAGATGCATACTTGGCAATGTATTTGAGTACAAGGAGGCATGAGATGACGGGTTGGCAATCTATATTAGCTCTCCATATAGAGAGCATCTCTGCGTTATGAATGTTTAACCTATCATCATTTCTCGATGGTTCGTAAAATTTGTTTCCAGATTCATCACACGATAAAGTGGATTTCTTGCATTCTTTCCATGGAGCTTTGTATTTGCATTCAACATGATGCCCTTTTTTGTGTAGACATGTGTGCTCTGTGCATTTAGTGTGTCTTTGTACATGGTTAACTAACTCTTCATAATCAATAGATGGATCGATAGAGAATATTTCAGATGTGTTTAGCAAGCATGGATCATCCATTGGGGTCCTATGTATGATATTAATCATTTCAGATTTAGAGTGAGGGTTCCAAGCAGTCACATAGTTATCAAAGAATTATTTTGCTTTATGCACTTGTGAACTGTTTCCCCAGTCGAGGGTATCCATGTTTGGTGCATTCTTTAGCCAAAGGAACCCATGCACATGTGCAGAGCCTTGATGCTGCCATTCATACCTATACTAATAATTTGTTGCATGCAAGAGTTTCTCAATGACCTCTTCACAAAAGATTTTGAAGCGGTGATGTAGATAAAGGGATGTGGTGTGGGGGTTTCTAATCACATTGTCTATACGATGCTTGTTGGAGGCAATTGTGGAAGTATTGTCAGTTGGGAAAAGCTTATGCAATGTAGGCCACTTAGTGTCTATTGCACTCAATGTGAAGAACAAAGTTGGGGAACCTATTTGGTTGATCATGTTTGTTAGATCAGCATGACACTTGTTCCAATAAGCCCGTTTCCCACGTAAGGCAAAGCCAAAATGCATCAGTTCTTCAGCCAATTGTTTATCCGGTAGGTTCTTGAGGTGGGCACGAAGATGTTCAATAGTTGTAGGAATATTGTCTTCAACTTTTCTTTTGATGAATATTGATGCAGTTGCTTGGCTATGATGTCTCATCATAAGATTTAGCAGGAAGTATCTAAACCGTGGATGTTGGCCAAATCTATTATCATGATATCGCATAAGATGCAAGGCATACTCATGTAGTTGCACTTCCCTAGCTCGAGGTTGCATAGGTAGTGCATTTCCATTTGGAAAAAGTGTGGGGAATGTCATGTCAAAAATCCCCTCAGTAGTGTACTCATTTATGGGATTTGAACTTATGTTGGGCCAATTAATGATGGTATCATTCTCATTTTCTATTTGTAAAGATTCCTTAATGATTTGCAACTCACAACATTTATTTGGTAGGCTTACCACAAATGATGTTGAATATTCCATTCCACTTTCTAGATCATCTTCATTATTAGTAGGTTCATTGTCTTTTGTTATGGGTTCTTCATTGTCACTTTGAATTATATGAAGCATTTTTGAAATGTCTGTAGTACAATCAGGGAGTAGGGACAATGCATCAGCATTGATCTAAACATCTTGGTAGTATGGATCGTATTGTATTTTGTAGGCCAATGGATTGTGAACGCGACTTCTACTAACATAGCAATCATAATGCCTCCCATGTGTATGAGTTCTTCAGACAATTAATAAGTCCAAGTCTTTGATTTTATGTGGCAAAGACTTAGTTATTGTTGTGATATCTTGTGGGAAGCTGATTGTGTGGCCACTATATTTGTATTGTCCACCATGAGCATGGGTAACTTGCAATATTGGATTGACATGTGCAATTAACATCTCTTCAACCTGAGTGAGAATCCACAAAATAGGTGGTTGTTCACCTCGGTCCATATTATTACTCGAAGAGAATCGATGTATGCCTTTCTCTGAGCTGCATCTTTTACATGTATGATTGTTGTTTGATAACAAAGATGCATACCGGGATACCGTTCCCTACATATAGAACATGTGTGTAGGTTTGACAATGCATCTATTCTTTGGAAAAAAAATTTAGATGCCTCCATAAAGTTGGCTGACCAACTCATTCCCTTGTTGTTATTTGGACTCGTGTTTTGAGGCATTTGTGTTGGGAGTTGTGTTTCATTTTGTTTACTATTTCCATGTTCTAGATTTGAACTAATTGATTCAGTGGGAATATATGTACTTGTAGAAGCTTGTGTGTGGTCAGGTATTGGTTGATTTGGTGTTTCTAGTAAGCGTTGGGTTCGTTGCATGCTATGATGAATACTTATTTCTTCTCTATGATGAGCATAATACAAGCGACTTCTCTTACGAGATTCTAGGGCTTTGTTTTTACTATTGGCTACTTGGCTTTCTAATTCTTCCATAGTGGAGTCCATCATCTAGAATATAAACAAAAGATAAAATAAATATAAACAAAGAAAATGTGTATATTGCAACACCAGTAAAATGTGAAAATTACAAAATACATTTTTCTTGACTTATATGTTAGAGCAATATGATAAAAATGAAAACATATGTACGTATGAAAGAAATATGTTAAAGTGTGAATGTTCCAGTTGTGAAAAGTACATGTGCATTCTACTTTTTATTTATAGTAAACATATAAATCAAGTTTTCAAGGGATCCTAAAACCCTATACAAGGAAAATTCTCAATCATATAGCGATTGGGGCAAAAAAAGCACAAGCAGGCAAGGGAAAATAGACAAGAGTGGACAATTACAATCTTGTGATAGTTTACTTTTCGAAAACATTGCACATGTTAGCAATTTGATTTAATAAAAGATTGCTTTCATTTGTGAAATCAATTGTGCCAACTTCTAAGACTATTGATTTCAATTGTGATTCATTATTGTAGGTTTCATTTCTACTTGTCAGAGTGAATAGAAATTGTTTACATAGTACATTGTGAATCACCTCTTCACTATTTTCCATAGCATCTTGCTTGAATTGCAACATGTATAGTTCCTTTGCAGGCATGCCAATGAGTTTAGTTGCTTCTTCTTCAAAAGCAATTGCCCATAGAGTGCTCGTGTGATCTTGAAGTTTAATTTGAAGAATGTATCGATAATCACAATCTTCAAAGGTAGCTTCACACTTTGAACAATACCATTTTTTTCATCACTTTGTAGAGATCTTTTCTTACATTGTTTCCCCTTGGTCTTAATGGGGCAAGCTGGATAACAGAATGAATTCGATTTGATAAATACTATTGTTGCTTTTACAATGCACTGGAGGGGTTTTATTGTATCTGAAGACTCTTCTACGATGTTGGAAATGGTTTTCCATTTGAGAAGTAGTGGCGCATCTAGAAGGTTTGTTGTGGATGTGAGAAAACCATTCCCATCTTGTGCAAACCAAGCCTATAGTTGTGTTGTTTCTTCGATTTCAGGGTTAATAAACAACTGGGTGGTAACTAAAGTGCTCACAACCTTACCATTATATTCTGTAATGCGACCATTTTTAATGGCAAGCACAGACGATTTTTGTGCATGGTATAGTTCTTGGAGCTGTGTACCTTCCTTTTTAGTCGCTCGTCCCCACAAAGTCACATTTATAGTGAAGGTAGACATGTCTATCAACTTGAGGCTCTTCCTAAGAACCTCTGTGCCATCTCTTCTTCTTATTGTAGAGGTAGGGTCCACACATATAACAATTCCTACTACATCAATTAAAGAATTGTTATTTGTATTTAGGATCTCATTAATGGGCATGAAAGAAAACTGATGTGTTGGAATTAAGTGATCATCATCAGTAAGTTTGACCTTTGAATCATCCATCAAAGTGATTTCCATTTGACTATTCAACTTATTGTAAAACTTATTAGTAGCTTTGATGGTCCCACCATATATTGTATATACAGACCTAATGTGAACATTTTTGTAATGGAGGTCTGCAACTTCATTAAATCAAGCCACATGCACTTCAGTGTTCTCATTGTCTACAATATCAAAACTAAAAACTTTCCCAGTCCCTTTCTTTGTTTCAAATTGGTGGATCTCTTTTTTCATAGTTACACGACCTTTTATTGTCCACCTTGTCTGAAATGGATTCAAACTTTTAATAGGAGTGATAGTTGAGGTATCACTTTTCATGTGCAATGATGCATGTATCCCAAACATAATTTTTTTTGGGGTTGGTTGCATGGATGTGCCACTCTCGTCAACATTTTTTCTTGAATTAGATGAAATCGCTATTGTTTCATGTATAGGTTGCTCTGGTTCTTTGAAGAGGAAGGTGGGATCCCCAATGACATCATGTTGTGTGCATGCAATCTCCAATTTAGAGATTACAATAAACCTATATGTAAATAAAGAAAAATGCACTTTTAGTAATGCATAGTAACAAATAGAGATGGACATGTTCAATTTGAGAACAACATTGGAGTGGTTGGCTCACCTTGAGTTACAAATAGTATGGCATGTGTACCCTGTGAGTTGTACAATAGAACCCTTTTGAATTAGCTCTTAAGTTAAAAAATGGTTATACTTTCTTGGCAAGATTGCTTTTTGAAGATGCAATCCATCAGACAAATCTAATCTGTATCTAATGGTAGATTCATCGCCATGACCAAATGTTGAAATATTCAAGACTTGGAGATGTGGATATATGTCTTTGGTGCCAGTGTTTATCAATGTGATTGCATTTTGTGTCAAAGAGCTAGACATAGCTAAACGGAGGTGAAGTAGCCCTATAAAACCCAATGAGTTGATAAGTATAGTCTGGTTTATAAGTAAAAATATACAAATTGAAAGTTGGATTCTTTTGTAAAAGTGCAAAGCAAAACAAAGCATGCAATTTTCCTTATATATAAAATGGATTAAGTATTTAAAAAAGGAGATGTGTGGACCATAAAGGTTCCTTGGTTTTATTATCCTTGCTAGAAAGAATGCTTAAATACACATAAAAGCATCAAATGCAATTTATAGAGTGAAGGTGATTGAAAATAACCAAGAGGAGGAAAACAAACCTGTAGGTAATGACTGTATTGTAGTTGGTACAAGGATTTATTTGGCTGAAACAAATTTGATCTTGTGGATGAAAGGAAGTGCAAAAAAGTTAGTGAGCACAAGTCATTCATAAAACAAACAAATGGTTTAGTTAATTATTGTCTTGGTGCAGGATAGTCAGTCGAAATATTTTTTTTTAAAGGAAAGAAAAGTTTCAATGATAAGTAATTGACATTCTATTAGTTAAAAAGTCTGAAATTTGAAATGAATAATGGGTCTAGCTAAATTTGATTGTAATGGAAATAAGGGTTAGAAAATTCGATAAGCCATTGAAAACTTATATGTGTAAGGGTGTCAAATATTGATTAACAAATTAGATGTATACATTTTAATAGAAAACTCCAACATGTTTTATTTGTGTGTATGTATCAAGAGAGGAAAAAAACACATGCATACCTACAATAAAAGAAAGTAGCTATTTGTTTTGTTTCTACTTGTATTAGAAATAATGAGAATGTGTAAACAAAAGACTGAGTTTTTTTTGGAGAACTAGTTGTAGAAATAAAACATTGTTGGCACTTCACAACATTAAGTGTAAAAATGAAGAATGGAAGGAAAGTATCAATAATTTCCACCTAAAAAGCTAAAAGTGCAAATCAAATGTGTGCATAGTTAATAGAGGACATAATTATATTAGAATATCACATACAATTTACATAGGTATGGATTAGATACAAAATACATAGTAGCGAAGGACTTTTGCAATGTAGCTCCAATGCAAGGCAAATAGCCATGTTTGTAACACAAGGAAAGGAGCATCTATCATAGGAACTTCCACCAAAAAAGTACAAAATATTCATAGGTGGCAGTATTCGTATACACAATACAAAAGTAGACAACATATGCACATATGTGAAACAAAATTATTTCCAAACATTGTTCACATAGTTGAGGAATGCAAGCTGGATGTACGGAGCACCGCCCTGTCTGTAGTGAGCATCAGCGTGCATTTCGCGTAGAAAAGTGGAGAACGAAGCCAATGTGTTACAAGTTCTATGAAAGTCTTCGAGTGTTGTTTCCACTAAAGATATCTCATCCTCTTGCACATTATGTATATATGGAACAAGTTGATGCATTTTTTACATGATATCAAGGCATTCCATGGCGATACCCCATGCAAATCTTTGTATGACCATTGAAGGAGGTCCACCCCAATTGGTAGAGGGAGGTGAGCCAAGTGGCATGTAGGATGAGCCATCACTACTGGATATCTCAATGATGTCATCCGGTTGACCAAAGTTTGCCATTCTTGAATTAAATAAATTTGAGATTGTACCTATTGTTAACTAATAGCAATACATAAAAAAAACATTACAAAGAAACATACAATAAAGCCTATCTTATATTTGAAATTTAATAATGTTCAAGGGATAAGTTGAAAGGAAATTAAAAGATTAAATTTAGACATATTTTAATATATATTGTGGAAACATGTAAGTACAAATAAGTTAATACTACAGGATATCTCAATGATCTCATCAGGTTGTCCAGGGTTTGCCATTCCTAAATTAAAAAAAATTGAGATTGTACCTAGTGTTAACTAATAGCAATACGTAAAAAGGACATTCCAAAGAAACATATAATAAAGCCTATCTTACATTTAATTAATTCCAATTATAATCAACTATAATTTTAAGACAAAGATTATAGATCTATCTAATCCAAAAAAATCTTGAAAATTTTCTTATAATTTAAATATATAATTTTTCACGATATTTGTTTTCATTATTTTTAGAATTCATATGTAGAAATCCAAATCATTTATAACTATTTATCAAAACTTATATGTATCAAAGTTCTAATTAAATATCATTATTGTATTTATTGAATTTTTACATTTATTTAACACTTAACCCAAATAATTACTAAACATTGAAAAGTCAAATCCTAATAGTATGAAATGATTTTTGAGAAGGTAAAAAACATCAGTAATAACATTTAAGAGAAATTTACATATACAAAGTTAATAGGGTCAGAGGAAATAGAATTGAATAAACCTTTTAAATTATTCTCATTTTAACTCATATGGTTAATAAAACATTGTTCATATTATTTCTTATTTACTATAAAGTTAAGTAAGAAAATTGAACATGAAAAAACTATTTAAACCACTCTTAGTTCAAAATTACTAAACATGTAAAATCACTACAAATAACAATTTAATTGTGTATTTATTAATATTATAACTAATACTAATGTTTACTTTATTATTAATCTTTCTCTTGATTTAAACCTTTTTTTCTTTAAAACATTGACATCACCCTATTACTCTTGTTATTAAAACAATATTTAAAAAAAAATTCATAATGATTCCTTATTATTTCACTTTAATGTTGTCTTATTTTTATTACTGATAATATTACCAATCTTACCCTTTCATACAAATATTATTAATATTCAAGGATATGGCTGCTAAAAAACAACACTTATAATATATTTAGTTTCATAGATTTGAATCTAGATTTTTCTAGGTAGAGAAAAAAAATTCTAATACATGGTCAATCCATTAATAATGCACACGTTTGATAAAGTAGTATTATAATTTTCCCTTAACTTGAAGTTGTTCCTAAGATACATAATATTAAGTGGGAGTGAAACAAATCATATCATTGTGTTTCCAACATATACATTGACCATAAACTATAATGCCAACAGTATACAGTAATCATAAGACATGTAAATCAGAGACTGGAGTTCATATCTTTTTAGACTAAATTGCAACAAGAAAAAAACACTAGAGTACTAACCTAGAATGTAGTCCCAAGTCCAAAATCAATAAATTTATGTGCTCTAAGCTTAGAAGAAACAAGAATCAAACTATATTTCAACAAATCTAATGTAGCTTTCCTGAATATTTATTGAGCTAATTCTGTAATTCTTTCTATCTTTACTGTTTGATCCTGATGATTTATCACAACTGAAAATTCTAACTATTTTCATTTACTGCGACATAATCAAAACAAAAATGCCAGATTCTAGAAGATAATGTGCTACAAAAGGAGAAAATAATTTTACAAAATAGAGATTGTTCCAACTGAGCTTGCAAGGGATACTACAAGACTTCTTCTCTCACAAGCCAAACAGAATAAATATTTTTGCCATTTGGAGCTTCCAGATTTTTCAATGACTTCAGGTCATTTGGTCAGAAAGAAGGATGCTGAGCAGGATGCTCCTAAGTTGGCCTTAGACAAGGTTTGAAATTTAAATATTTAAGTTCCTTATTTCCTTATTTAATTGCCATATCTTTGCTTGCCCTAATTATTTTATTCTATGCACACTCAAAAAGGTATTTTGTGCTATAGATTTATGGGAGTATCTTACATTCATGCACATCTGTGATGAGTATGACATTAGCAATAACCTGTCGTAGTTGAGTGGCTTATGCTTACTAAGCCTTCCCAACAATTACGGGTGTCTAATTTTCTTGACACTCTAACATTCTGTGTGGACATGGTGAGTCCTTATGGTCTTACATTGGGTTTTTTTTAGAATTATATTGTATTAACTATAAATGCAAAAAGTTTAGGTAGGTGCATTTTTGGATCAGATTCATAGAAGCATTAGGATGTCCATTGAACAGATACAAAGTTTGAGGTGAGAATGATTGTATTGAATTAGTTGATTGGTCGGTCACTTATTATACTTCATGAAGTTACAAATCTAAATCAATCAACCTGGTGAAACAAAACAAGACTTCAGTAAATTGCACATACAAACTCCCTGAATATTGAAAATAGTGTTCAAGGCACATGCTCTACCACAGAATTGGCATCTATATCTGAACAAGCCTGCAGTAAATTTCACACACAAACTCCCTGATACTTCTATACGTATTAGCAAGATGACATGAACCAAAAACTCTGTGTTTTGTCACTTCCCTTACCTAGAAAATTGAGCTTTATCTTGTATAATTTAGAAGATGGAAGACATTCAATTCAATTGGAAAATATGGATCTATAACTATCATGCATTGATAGTAAATCTCTATAATCATTTAATTTGATACTAAAATTCAAAACCAATGCATTCAGTTAAAAGATAACAACAAAATTGATTTATAATGAAATAAAACAGAGCAAAAAAAGATAAATTCTAATTAAATAATTAAATAATTTAATTTATCAATATGATAACACTTAATACCCTAGCTCTAAGTCTCTTTTTTAGTAGAAACTTCTCTTACTCGACTATATGCCTGTGAATAATGTCAATCAAATAGCTTTACATGTCACAACTCAGGTTCAACATCAAACATTTAAACTTGCAATATTGAGGGACTCGTTGCTGTGAAAGGCTCCATTCCCCTACTACTTGTGGGATGGTTTATAAATATCCTAACACCTCAGTTGGACAATTAATCATGTAATTAATGGTAGACCAAAAGAGCAAAAGGGAACCCCGTGGTCTGCTGACAAAGCAAAGCAAATGCCATTCCAAATTCAAGTACTTCTGGAAAGCTTACCATGTTAATCCTTGATGAATTTGGAAAAATACAAACCCTTGAAGTTAAGCTTCTAACCTTTGGTGTACAATTGTTATTGGCTGAGCAGCAGTTGAGTATTACAATTTGCATATTAAGAGATAGGGTAAATCCACATAAGGTGCAAGTCCTACTCAAATTATAGCAGAACATAAAATCCCTTGAGGTGGTTTCCAAATGAAGGTGTTTTAAGCTTGATTGACCATTCCCCACTGACTGAATGGCATTTGCGTGTTATAATTTATATATTAGAAAAAGGGAACAAATCAGAATATCTATAAACCCATATTCTACTGGTTATTATCATTTGCATCCTTCAAGCTATATTTTAGCATCCCAACATTAATCATTATATCAAAGTGTATTAACCCACAGCGTAGTGGCAAGCTGCGAAGCCTCTCTTCTAGGAGCTCTTAAGTTCAAATTGCATCGTACAATAAAAAAAAAGGTGTATTAACCTAAAATATTAGACATGACAGATGTTTTCTACCCCAGGAAAGCTAAAAGATAGGTAGTTGCAAGTTGATGTAACTCAATAACAAAAATAGAGAGAATAGTTTCTAGCTGACAAGGTAGACTAAAGATATGCAAGCAGAAGTTAACATCAGTCATTGGCAAAACTAAAGGATAGTTTCTTGCAAACCCGGGAAGGCTAATGGTAGGGAAGCACACATTGACTTGTGGCAGGCCCTAACAAACCCCCAGATACATTTCTAGACAATCCTAAGTAAATTATATGCATACTCTAGAAGCAGCATCAACGCAGGCACATTATTTAGCCAAATAATTGTGTGTGTCAATATATATTTAAGTCACAACATTTTATTAAGTACCTTAGCTGAAAAAAGCCCATAAGTCAAAAAATTATTAAAAAACGGCTTCCATTCAGGCCATATCATAACCTTAATTTAGATCAGGATACAAATCAACATAAAAATAAAATATTGAAATAGAACCTCAAAACGAACAAAATCAAACTAGAAAAAGGTAACCATACTGAATCTCCTAACAATAGAAAGTATATATTAAACTAGAGAAAACAATTCAATTTCATTGACAAGTGAGAATAGACAAATATGAACTCTCAATTTCCAATAGCACTTCCAAGAAGCTGATCTCAAATCCAACTTGTGGAAAAAAATTCTCATCAGGAAAAATAAAGGTACAAAAAACTCTGTAATATGGAGAGTAAATTATAAATTACACCCATAAGTTGACTAAGAACAATGAAAACAGCCCTAGAGTATTCTGTTGCTAACCATCACTTTGATAACGTTCACAAATACTTATTTTCTCAAAGGCAAGATATTGCATACAATCTTCTAAAAAATATTAATTTGCACAAAAATATTGCCCATTCCAATCTTATATTCCCTGATATACATGATTTGTTGCTGGGGCACCATAAGAAATATAGCTTATTCAAATGACACTCCAAGAGCTTTGAAGCCAAAAAGGCAGCAACCAAGATGGAATAAAGTATCATTCAGGACTAAATCCTGTGGTAACTGAGGAAAGTAAACAAAATTTTCAGGGAAAATAATATAACAAAGTTTCCAGGAAAGATAAGAATCGAATATAGAAATATAATACAGCAGAGGGAAGAAATATCAACAACAAAGCAAACCCATTATCAATTAGAAGTAGTTGTGTCACTTATTAACAATAATATAGAAAACCCAGAGGAAAGAAAAAACTTACAGATTGATTGATTTGCTATATCTGTAACTCCAAAGAACCGATGCTCCAAAGCACTAAATTTCTGTGACACAACAACAACACAACAACATAGTCTATTTATAAGCTGGAAATTTAGATCTTGAATTGAATGCTAGACTAAGAAATTAATGTAGATGGAAGAGTGTTTGCACAGTGGCGTATTTGCAATGTTTTTACATTTAATGAGGGCATGATGATAGATCATGTTGCAATCTTTCTCCCCCCTAATATGTAAGTGTTGTTCCTCATTAAATTGTGATAGGTTGTGTCCACTAATTCGAACATCTCATTTAAGTCAGCGATGTGGGTTTGGATGGTGAACAACAACAGTCATAAAGCAATCACGTCTAGTGAAGGCTATGGAGGCACCATTCGAGCTATCAATAGCATTGAAGACATTAATATGTGTACTTGTAGCACATAGAAGCTAAAGCAGCAGAGGCCAGGGTAAGCTAGAAGACATTAATGACAGGTCCCAATAGAGCAGATCGCCTCAGGAATCTACAGCTGGAAGACATTAATGAAGCACTGTCATTAATCATATCCCCTGTTAATCATATCTACAGTCATTAAACAGTGGAGTGTGATTGCATGAGTTTTCTTCAAAATATTTGCAGAATGCTAAAAATGGTTTCCCAGCCTGTCAAATGGTTTGAAACAATGGTTTGCAGGTGTATCAGATGGTTTGCAGGCATGTGAGATAGGTTTGTCGTTGGCTTGTGGACTGGAAAGTCCACAATAAGAATCCTATCGGCTAAATATTGATGATAAGAATTGACTAAACGGGTTGAATGAGTGGCCGTGAATTGTGCAGGAAAAGCAAAGTGGGTGAGGAAGATTCGGGGAAGAAGAGGGAGTAGGTGAAGAAATAAGTGGCATAATTAGGATAAAACCAACTACTTTATAAAGTGGAGACTTGTGTCACACTCAAGGTAAAAATACATAGGAAAAGTAAATTCAACTCACAAATACGTACGGGAAAAGTAAACTCCACTCCGAAAGAGGTGAATTCTCACCGAAAAATGTTTTTTAAATAAATACAAGGAAAATTAACCATTCTCCTCTTGCAAGTACAAGACAAGCAATCCATGTACTCTCACATGCATTTCCACCTATCTAAGAGAATATTTGATGTGGGTAAGATGTATTGAGTGAAGAAGTTACTTGCTTGAAGGTTCGAAGAATATAGTAAGAAAAAGGATAAATACTAGCATTTGCACTAGAAGAGGTGTAATAGTCATATAAATAAAAAAATATTTACAAGTTATTATGTTAGAGATTACAATTTAGAATTGGACAAATAGGTAAAATAGGATGAAAAGAAGCTATGGGTCATGTCAAAAGACATAAGTCATGTAAAGTTGTCTCTATTATTGTAGGAGGATTGCAGGTTCAACTCCATGTTTTGTAGTGCACAAATCATGTTTGGTGAAGGATGGTCAATGGACTCGAGGATGAGAAGCGTCTTGGAAATGGAAGGCTTGCACCCAACCCACGAGTGGGTGCACTAAAGTTCCATTTAGAACACCCTCTTCATATTCTTCTTTCAACTAAAATGTTGAATACTCTCTTCTATTATTTTGGTAGAGTGCCCATTCTAACTCATGTCCACCACCTAGTCGAAAACGAGGATGTGCTCAATGCAATTAGTGTGCAAGTCGAAAGCCCGACAACTAATCAAGAGTTTGAGAACTATGATGCCAAAGTTGAAGACATCATGGTTTTTGTTGAGGTGGTCATAAAGCGCATACTCAAGAGCCACATATCCTAGCATGCATGTAGTTTGTGTGGTGTAGTGTGTCTTGTCCTTCATCTTGAACTTGGCCATCATAAAGTTGGCCACAAGTAGGCTTGGGTCCTCATCCAACAACAAATTTGTCACCTTCATGACCATATTTATGGTGGTTGTGATTATATCATCATGCAAGTATTCCAAACCCTTTTCTATTCTCAATATGATCTTGAAATTCTATGACCACATCAAGGATGGGTTGGTTGAGTTGAAGAAATAATATGCCCAACTCTCATTCTCCATCAAGTCATACTCCCAAGCTATCCAAATTGAACCAAACTCACAAAATATATATCTAGGGATCAATGGATGCGCAAGATTGATAAAAAATGAATAAATACAAAGAAAAATATTGTTGCAAATAATATACAATCCAAAAATCAAAATGTTGAATTAGAATACTAAAATATGCAAATCTAACTCTTCTCCTTCACTATTCCTACAAAATCAACATCACAAACTTTCCAACTTAAATTTGACTTTTGTATAAAAAAATTTCTCAAGTATTTTAAAGTTTTTATATTCTCCAATCTCTAGTAAACTTAATGTTTCCTTCCTCATATTTGTTTTCCTAAAGACAAGTGTCTAATAAAAAATTTGTTTTTTTTTTTTTTTTGTGTAAAAGATGGATGTCAAAAAGTGAAATTTCCTACCAATAAATAAGCGTTGACAACCCAACTTGGGATCCAAAAATAT
Source organism: Sequoia sempervirens (assembly GCA_007258455.2). Taxonomy (NCBI): domain Eukaryota; kingdom Viridiplantae; phylum Streptophyta; class Pinopsida; order Cupressales; family Cupressaceae; genus Sequoia; species Sequoia sempervirens. Next base: position 321,107,082 of record VDFB02353493.1, read on the forward strand.
AGTGTCCCTCTCTTCAAAATTTATTTAAAATAATATTATTCTCTAGTACTTCCCAACAAAAAAATTTATTTAAAATTCTGCCATGATCATTACTTGATTCCTAGCTAAAAATAAGTAGTATTTCTTTCATGGAAGTTGTTATAGAATTAGATATAATTGGGCACAAACTAATCCTATAACTTACTAATTTCTCCAAAAGAAACCTCACAACCCATTTTTGGTTGCTAGCATAGTAAAATAATCAAATATATTTAATGTTCAATTAGCCTCAATTAAGTAGCTTGAAAATATAAATTAATCATGGATCCAAATTAAATATTAAATATATTAGTTCCTAAAAATCTTCCTCAAACCACATAAAAATAATGAGATTTTTTTTTGCATAAAATTAAATTAATACACAACCCTGTACAATGTGAAATCCATAAATAGATCCAGAATACTTAAGGTGTTTAAAAAAGTTGCACTTAAAAAAATAGTTAGGAGGAACAAGCACATGTTTCCAATTTTTAAATGCACACCATAGAGGAAAGAAGGTAGATGCATGTGGAATTAGATGGGAATAAAGGAATCAATTCCTTCAAATTCTAAATATTGAACCATGCTATCAATAGTATTATTTGAGAGAATATCTACAATAATATTGGATTACAATAGAATTATTTGAGAGAGTAATAGTCATCTTTTTTAGAAGTTGACTGATTTGGTCTAACAAATAATCCAACATCCAATTTATGGTTCAGGTTTTTTACAAATGAGTTTTATGACTACCATTGAATCTTCTTCAATTATTGAATTATAATTATTCCTTTTGACTACAATTTATAGGCCTAAAAGGAGATCTTTTGTTTCTATTACACTATTTGTTTCACATGGTAATTTTTTAGAAGCTAAGGAAATAATTTGACCTCAATGATTTCTTAGCACTACCCTTAACCTAATTTTCCTAGATTCCCTCAAGAGGTTCTATCAAATTTAGCTTGAGTATACAAGGAAGGGGGCTTTCCATTTTATTAATTTTCTATTTATTTTACTTTTTCTTATGCAAGAAAAATCCATTAGGAGGAGGATTAATAAATTCCATTTGTCAAAAATAGAATTATCAAAAGAAGAAAATATCCTTGTCGATTGAATATTCTCATATGTAGATGATCCATTAAACATTTATATATTGTTTTATTTATTTTTAATATAACCTAGAATTAGGATTCAATATTTTCTCCTAAATATTTTGTTGTTTTTCTCCAACCAAATATACCAAAGAATAATGGAAGGAATTACTTCTCAATGTAAACACCCCAAATATGACTTCACATTGTAAATTAATTAAAAATCCTAAATTTTAATAAATCTACCTCATTATCTCGCAATTAATTAAATATTCTATTATTTAATTAATTATTTTATTATTCTTAATTAATTAAATATTTATTTAATTAATTAATTTTCTATTGTCCTATTCTTCTAAAGGTCAAATTATTTAATTAATATAACCTTACCCAAAAATATATTCATTAATTAATCCTAGATTATTTAATTAATTATCCTTTTTTAACCTCCACTTAACTTTTTCTTCAATTTTAAATTACACCACTTGCCATGTGTCATTTCTCCCCACATACTTTCTTGCACACTTACCCAATAAAACTTCACATTTTCCTCATTAAATCCACTTGAGATAAATGTCACCTTTTAAGTTGATTTTGTATGGGTAAATCTCTCTCCTATCCATAAAATGTAATTTTAAATTCCAACTCTCTAGAGATAAGCAAATATTCAATTATTTGTCCCTCTTGGGGTCCTATCACAAACCTCCATAATCTTACCCAATCACCTTCATTTAAGCCTCCAATCTCCTCTAACCCTCATGTGACACTTGTCCTCTCCTCCTTGCTTGAGAGCACCTCTGAACATGAGCCATTGATTTTTTGGCAAGATCTCAGCACTACATTCATTTGAGCCTCATTCTATAGATATAAGCCTTCTCTCCATTCTCATTAAGTCCATTTGCTGCAACAAGATTATATTTAAATATCATGAGAGAAATCCACATTTCTAAGAAATTTTAGAGCATATCAATAGGCTTATGGTGCATCCTATTTAACTCAACCACGGATTTTAGAGGTGTTAAGGCACAACTTTATATATGATGTATGAATTATTATTGTGTTATTTCACCTTATACCATTTCCAAACCCATAACCTCACCCAAATGGAAGAATAAGTTGAATTTTTGTGAAGAGATGACCAACTATGGATGTGAGAGGGAAGAGACTAGGAAACTAGCCAAACCAACTTAGTTTTCTTTTAATCCATTTCCAATAAGAATTATTGAAGCTATAATTCAACAATAGGTGATTAATGCCCTTATAAGTTGCTCCACAGAGGACACAAGAAAAAAAATAGGGATGTACCTAAGTTGTCTAGTCTCATATTTATTAAGGTTTAATCATTTAAGGCCAACTATGCAAAGGCACCAGCTTCAAAAAAACATGAAGAATTTTAGCATAAATTGAAGCCCAAATTTTTGACAAACCTATTGGGTTAAATAAAATTATAACCATCTTTTACTACATGTACTTATATGATGTTGAAGCCAACCGCTTAATTTCATCCTCTTTATATGAAAGATATTTTTTCTTCCTTCTATTTTTTTTATACCATGTTTTTTTATTAGAGGTTAATATGGTAAATCGTCAATTAATTTCCATTTTTATTTTGGTGGAAAAGAAGAAATGTCAACAAAGAAGTAATATTTCACCTCTATACCCCTGTTCTATTTTAGATATAACATAATATTTGATAAGTTTGCATTTTGATAGAGAAGTTTATATCCATTCCTAGAATCATTCCAAAAATATTATTTTCTCCATTGTGGTTCATCCAAGAGAGCTAGGGAAGAAGACTTCTCGATAGGAGATTAAAATGTTCCATATTTTAGAACCAAAAGGAGGTTTGAATGGGTGAAAAATCTTTCTTTTCTATGGAATACAAACATTTGGGTCTCATTATTCTACACCATTTTGTAACTACATTAAATTATAATTGCTAGGATAATATCACTTATAGAGAAATATTATAATCTTCCAAATTATGGATGTTTTCACCACCTTCAATTTTTGTTCTATAGATCTTTTCCGATGAAATAAAGGAAAAAATTATTATTGTAGAGGTTACCTAACTAAAAAAATTCCTTATTTGTTATTGAATATCTAAAGTTATACCTTTAGGAATTTTTATTACTTACTTCATATAGATGGGAATTGCAATTAAATAAATTTTAGTATGGTGATTTTGCCTAAAAAGAGTCATTTTCCTTTCCATGAGAAAATCCTTTGGTGATTGAAGTATAGATTTTATTCTAGAACTCTTTTTTACTTTTACCAAAGAATAGGGGAATGCCTAAATATTTTCATGGTAAATCATCACTTGTATAGCCTACTAAGTTTTATATTCTATTTAGTTTTATATTCTATTTTGATTTTGGGAGAAATATTTAGGATGAAAATATAATATTTTGACACATTTACTTTTTTTCCTAAGCTTTAAAGCAATAATTGAAAATTACTTTTCTAATTTAGATTTGGCTACATCTAATTTAACCTATCAAAAAAGAAAATGGTCATCTACAAATAAGAAAGATTAATTGAATCTAGAAAATGATTGATTTAATGCCCCTTCAATTACTTACTTGATTTTCTACAACAATCAATTTTCTTAAATATTCTACCATTATTATTAAAAAAGGTGAAATAGGATTATCTTATATGAAACCTTGAGTAGAAGAGAGGAAGTAAAAACAGATTTTGTTTACAATTAAAAAGTATCTTGTCCCAAAAATACATGAGAGAATCCATTTACACCACTACTTGCTAAACCTATTTTAATAGAACACTAAGAAGAAATTGCAAATTCACATGATCATAAGGTTTCATCATATCTAACTTTAATATCATAGAAGTAATATTTTCTTCTTGGATAGAATATATTTCATGAGAAACAAGAACATCATCAAAAGTTTCATAGTTTAGAACAAATCCCCCTTGTTCTTCATCAATTATTAATGGAATAAGTAAATCCAACCTAGAAGAAATAGCTTTAGAAAATATTTTGTAGATGTTATTTTAGAGAGCTATTTCCTTGAAGCCTACAAATGAATAAGGAGAAGAATTATTTGGGATTTGTTGCAAGTATGAGTAGTTGGTGTTGTCATTGATGTCATAAAGCTTGAGAAAGATTGTTGTAGGCTTATGCTTGCTTTTTCATTGATGATTGGTCTTGGTTGAGAAGTTGTGTTGATGCTTTCATTAGTTTCATTATGTTGTCATTAGTAAGTACTACTGGTGTCAACCTCTAGTAATGATTTGATAAGCTTTTTTTGGTGGATTTCATTGGTTTAGTAATGATGAGGAAGTGTTGAAGATGATGATTATGTGTCTCTAGTGCTTGGTTTCCAAGTGATTTTGAGAAAAAAATGAATAAAAGAGGAAATAGTGTGTTTCAAAGGTGTTCTTGTGTATAGTGCGGTGTTCTAGTTTTTCTCTACATTTCTTCATGGTTGAAGATCTGCTTGTGTAGTTCAGATGTGTTGATTAGAGATGTTCAAAGGTTCTATATCTATAATTTCTTAGTCCTGATCATTGTGAAGAAGAAGTTGTGCTCACTAGTGTGTGAATTGTGTTGCAGTGGTGTCTAGGAGAAACGGTTTTACTCTGCATTTCTTCACAATTTGGTTTATGGTCTCACAGTTCTAGAAGAGTTCTAATAATGATCATATCTACCTAAAGTCAAAGTTGTTCATGGTTTGGTGCTTCAAAAGTTGGTTTCTCTAGTTACAGTGTCTGGAAGGTTTCCTGAGTGTACTAGGTGTATACATTCGTCAAGTGAAATTTGTTGTGAAGGAATTTGTTAGATTTTAGGGTGTTTGTGGAATATTCCACATTCTATTCAAGTTTTATGTGTGGTCTATGAGTCATCTTTAGATTCGAGGAAGCATGTACTTAAATTTTAATGGTGTTTACACTAGTTTGTTTGACCTTGGGTGTTTACACTAATTGAGGATTTGTTTCAGTAATTATGGAAGTGTGGTGTGGTGTATATGTTTGTTTTAGGCCCAAGTTAAGATGTGGTGCAGTACACTTTCATTCCTTTCCACCACAAGAAAGCTTAGTGCCAACCTAATTTGAAATTGTATTGTTGAGATGCTTAGCTGACTTTGGAGAAAGTTTTCAATGTTGAAGATGGCATAAATAAGTGATGAGTTGATGGAGAATTAAGTAGCGTAGTGTGTGATGTGAATTACAAAGTTGTGAAGTGTGAATTTTTGAAGTGCATTGCGAGTTTAATGAGTTAGACTATTGGAAGTAGTGAGAAGAAGGTGGTTACAATCTTTAGAGAAACTATAAATGTGTTGGTGATGTTGTGGTGGATCTTTTCTTTTGCATTGAGGTGGATTTCTCACTATAACATTCTTCTTTCTTCTTTTCTATAATTTGGCAGTGATCCCTTCTTTCTTTTAAGCAGTGAACCCTCTGACAGTGAGCCCTTTGTATTCGGTGTTGCAATTACTTTATATTGTGAGATAATTCTCATCATATTTTTCTCTTCTTGTGTTTTCCATGTAAATCTGGTGTTCTATTGTGCATGGTTTTGATGTGTTTAGTTTTTTTCTATTTGCTTTCATGCTAAATCATTCTAACAAATTAAGGGTTAATTAAGTTTGATGTGGATCTGAAGGTGTATGAGGGTTTTGAATGTTTTAATGTACAACTGATTAACCCCCCCTCTCAGTTGTCTTGTGTGCATTCAATAATTGGTATTAGAGAACAGTGTCTTGGAAGAAATCTTAACCACTTGAGGTAGATCTGGGATGGCACACAAGAGGGATGTTCTTTTGTTTGATGGTTCAAAATATGGTTTCTAGAAGAAAAGAATGGAGGGTTTCCTGATATCTCTTGGATTTGGATTTTGGAAGTTTATGTTGAGACTTGATATATACTACTCATGTTGGTGGTCTGAAGATTGATGATGAAATTGAGGCCTATGAGAACAATGGTAAAGAAATGTATACTCTTTTAAGTGGTCTTTCTAATACTAAACTTATGAAAGTTATGAGTTTGAAATCTATTAAGAGAGAGATATGGAAAAATTTGGAAAGTATTTATGAAGGAGATGATAAGGTCAAGAAAACTAAGTTGCGTAATCTAAATATCACATTTGAGAACCTGCAGATGTCTAAAGATGAAAACATTACAAGCTACACGTAGAAGGTGGATGAAGTTTTCAATTCCATCAGAGGTCTTGGTGGAAATCTTGAAGAAGAAGAAGTGGTAAAAAAGGTATTGATAACTCTTCCTAAATCTTATAGTCATAAAGTTTATTTTGTTGATGACGTTTAAGATTCAAGAAAATACTCTAGAGATTAGTTTTATGGTGCTTTATCTACTTTTTCAATGAGAGAATTTAGTACAAGTAATGAAAATTTTGAGATTGCTTTTAAGGCTAGCAAATCAAAGAAGACTGAGGAATCAGATCAAGAGGATCTTGATGATGTAGAAGAAACTAAAAAGGGTACTAGTAAATACAAAGGTAAACTTCCTTTCAAATGTTTCCTTTGTGGTAGATCGTTCATTATGCTTCAAGGTGTCCAAAAAGAGCTTTTAATGACAAGAACAAAGAAAATAGAGGTAAAGCAATCAAGAAAAGTTATTATGTTAGAGAAGATGCTAGTATATTTGATGATGAATTTGACTATTGGGATGATGAAGATAGTGAATGCTTGTTCATGGCTAGCTATTAAAGATGAAACTAATTTTTCTAAGTCTGAGAGATGTGTGAATGAAAGTGCTCCAAAAATAGGTCACAATGCTATTTGACTTCTCTTCATACCAAAAAGGAGAAGAACTACTAGATTATTGACAGTGGATACTCAAATCATATGACTGGTGACAAGTAATTTTGTTAAAATTGAGAAATATAAAGGAGGTATAGTTAATTTTGGTGATGATACATCTTCTAAGATATGTGGAGAAGGTTTTATCAGTTTTGATGGCAAGCATAATACAAAATATGTTCTTTATGTTAAGGGTTTGAGGCATAACCTTTTGAGTGTTAGAAAAATGTGTAGTTGTGGACATGAAAAAAGTAACCGTTTTACTTTTTCTTGTTTGTGTTTATTTTCACCTTGATTTAATGTTGTAATGTAACTTATACATTCACATTAGGTCTTGAATAATAAAATTATAAACTTTATGATGTCTTGTGAAGGTGTTGTGAAATTTTGTAACACATTTCTACACTTTTCTAGACTCTTATTATAATTCATCTAAGTATTCACTTTTTACCACTTACCAGTTCGTATTTTAGTTTTAAGGTCTTGTAACAAACTTTCATGCTTTTCTAGGCTTGTCACCACTAAATACACCTTTCTTATGCTTTATTTTGCCACTTTATGCACTTATAGGCATTAATTGAGTGTGTTTTTTAATACAAACCTAACATATAGCATTAAATGTAACTTAATCCTTGAAACCCACTTGCTTGCCTTGAGTTGGACCCACTCACCATGGGTGGAAAATGAGTCCCTCTTGGCACAAGATTCAAAATAAATTCAAATTTCTTTTGGGTTTTTATTAATTAAGACCTTAGGTTGGCCTGTGATGTATTTTTGGGAAATTAAGGCATAAGTGTGTATAAATACGTGTTTTTCTATATATTTAAATCCACAATCATCCATTCAATCATCCTTGCATCCATCTAAGCACTTGGGCATCATAGTGTCATTTAATCAAGCAATTATCAAGCATCTTGGAGTAGCCATTAACATATCTTCATACTTTAACAACAAGGGTTTGGTGAATTCATGACATTTGAATGCTATTTGTTCATCATTCCTTTCTTATTTCATTTCATTTCTTTATCAAGGGTCTGATTACCAGAGTGGGATTTGACCAAGGAAAATCCCTATACTTTAATAACCCTTAACCATTTTCCCCCTCTTTGCATGTGTGTTTGCAGGTCTTGTAAGCATATTTTTCATAGAGATAGTTGTTGAAATGTGGTAAAAAAGTCATCAAATCTATTCAAGTCAACAAATACCTAATTCAACCTTGGAGACATCATTCAACTCATTTTCTGCAGATTTGGATCTATTAACATGATAAGAAGAGAAGTGCAAATCTAGACCCATAGAGTTGAATTTAGAATTTGTAGTTTTTTTAGGTGGAATGATTCACCATAAATGGTGAATGAGTTTGAATGCCAGGCTGGAAAGAGTGATTTCTTTATATTTCAGTCCCTGACATCTTGAAACCTATTTTAGCAAAATTTACCAAAACCTAGACTAGTTCACCATCAGTGGTGAATGAGTCCCAGTGGCCATCAATGGTGATTTATGAAACATTTGAAAACCTTCCAACATCAACATTCTATCTCCAGGTGCACTCCATTTAGTATCATTAAGTTATGTTTTCATTTGTGCATGTTTTTGGTTCATGTTTGCATACAACACCGTGTTTTCAAACACTTCATATTTCTTAGTTTTGCATATATAATCAATAGTATTTTTTAGTTCTTTAAATTTATTTTTCTTCATTTAGGCATATTTCACTTGTATCGTATCCCTCTTTGAGTGTGAACATCGCATTTTGGCTCCAATCTTATCTCCTTTTAGGTGAAAAACCCTAGAAGGAGCATAAAGCATTCAGGTGCCAAAATCTTTGTTTCCATTTTGGTGAACCCAACTTTAGAGAATTTTTACTTCTAATTCTAAGTGCATTTTCATCCTAGGTTTTTCTTGCATCATCATTGCATTAGGTTTTGCATTGCTTACACGTCCTAGGGTTTTCAAAAAATTGCATTAATGAAAACATCATAAAGCTTTCATTTTTGCATTTCAACTCATTTAAACACATTGAAATTATACATTTTCATACTGTAGTTGCATGTGTGCATTTGAAAAACATCAATTTGCATTTTAAATTTCTACAAAAACTCAAAAAAAAACATTCTTGGACTCATTCGCCGCCCTGGGCGAATCAGTCTAGTTGCACATTCTGAATTGCATTTTCTGACATTTTCTAGGAATTTTCTACATTACAGTTTTCTGGTAGTACCTTTTTTTATACTTTCCATATTCTCTATTTTATTTTCTTTCTTGGGTATTAGTTTATTTTCACTCATTGTCATCATGGCCTTTTGCTTTAATAAGTTTTGGACATCATTAAAATATTTAGTGGACATGTCAAATTGTGCCTTTGGTTGTGATCCTAATGACCTTGAGGTTCCTCATGATCCTTTAACTCCTCATGATTTCCATCCTCATGATGTTGAAATCATTGGAGAAGATGATGATAGCATGAATAAGTTCTTAAATGAATTCCTTGGCAACCTTGAAGCCAATCTAGCCTTTTACCCATCCATGAAATCACAAGACCTTCTTACTCTCTCACCTCCTGATACATTTGGATATTTACATCCTGAAACAAATGAAGGACCTAAGTTACCTCAAAAATGCAGAACTATCTCCTCTAACCAAGCAATTCCTCAAGCATTCTATGCTACCAAAGTTACAAACACACCCATCAACCCTAAGGAGACTTATGGCAAAAGTTTTACCATTTTGAGCAAACAAGGATGAGACATAACAATTGAACATGAAATACATCAACTTTTTGAGCAAGTAACAATTGGAAAAACCACATAGTGGATTGGCTATCAAGATCCCCCTAATGACCATAAGCCTCCTGGAGAGCATCAAAGGCTTCATCATAATAGCATAGTGATCTCTGATTCTCCCCCTCATTTGAACATCCTTCTTCCTCATGAGAAACCCTTCACTAATACAAATGATAAGGATGTTAGGATCCCTATGGGTCCTCTTCCTCCTTTAATCCATGAAAAAGTTGAATCTTGTAAATGAAAATGACCTTACAAATTGAGAAAACTAAAATTTCCTCTCCATCCACCACCTAAATGTGAAAGGAAACTGTAAATGCTTTTAAAAAGAGGTCTTATACTCTTATCACCTTTGAATAGGTTGGTCATCCATCCTAAAGATTCTAACATACCATACTGTAAATATAATTGTGTTCTTGGACATCATAGTGATGAATGTCGAACATTGAAGAAGATACTAAGCAAGTATCACTTCATTGATACCAACTGTTATCCTATCATCCCATAGTACATTCCCACCCACCTTCATCATGCAATAGTTGTAGAATCTTCCATTTTCGCTATTACATGAGCTTTCCCATCACTTATCTCAGCTCATTCTTTCCTCGCACTCGGTGGGGGCAAGAAGTTGCTAGCCTTGTCCTAGTCATGCATTTATCCTTGTCCCTTAACTATGTTATTCACCTTCCACTTATACTAATTGAGATTGGGAGGAAGATGACTTGTTTATTGCGTGACTTCCATTTGCATTACTAGCCTTTTTACATTTTCCTTTTTATTTTTTGTGATTGCATGTGTGTATTGTGATCCCCCGTAATGTGTATTTCATGTTCTCTCTCTTTGTGTCCTTCCTCTATCTGTACCTTCATTCTTCCATATGTCATACGTCGCTTTTGCATTTTTTCTTTTGTTTTATGTTTTCCTTTTTGGGATGACACAAAACGTTGAGATGCCTTATGTCTCTTCCATGTTGACCTAAATGGTCCCTTTTCCTTTTACTTTGTCTTTTCTTGTGTTTTCCTTTTGGGGATGATTCAAGGAATTGAGACCAAAATGTCTCCTTCATGTTGACCCAAAAACTTTTCCTTTTCTTTTTCCTTTTTTTTTTCTTTTCACTTGTGTTTTTCCTTTTGGGGATGATGCAAAGTGTTGAGACTGCAATGTCTCTTCCATGTTGACCCAAAATGGACTTTTCTTTTTCACTCTCTCTATGTCATTCTTTCAGTTTTATGTATTCAAGGAATGATGTCAATTCTAAGCTCTTTCATAGAAACATTGCAGAAATGAACATACTGACCCCAAATCCATAGATCCCTTATGTGTTTGGTGTGTTCCTTTTTGGGGGAAACCCCTCTTTCTTTTGTTTCTTTTTTTCTTACATGACACAACCTTACTTGAAAATGTATGACTTGGCATAAGGGCTTTCCAAGTTGGCTCTCATGTTTTTTTTTTCTTTTTGCATCTTTCATTCACTACTGTAAAGTAATTGTTCAGAGAATGGTGTGTAGCAGTTCCTTTATAGTGGGGGCATACATTGGCATAATTCATTTAGCATTTTTCTTTTTCTTGGTTCTTAGTGCAACCTTGTTACTTTATACAATGTGTTTGTCACTTTGTCGATGACATTAGGTGTGATGTCCTTCATAAGCATGATTTATCTTAGAATATTACATTCCTCTTAGTGGCCTGATGTGATGCACTGCATCCCCTAAGATGTGAATCTTTTATTCTTTGATTGGTCCTCTCTTGGAGACATTAGACACAATGTTCCCTAAGTTAAGACCTCACATGAACTAAACAAGACTCATTTGAACACTTCTTTTGCATGTTGCTTTTTTTATTTACATGGCTACCTTGTATAACATAGCTTGCATGCATGTGGTGTCATTGCATTTGTTCATGAGTACTAAGCATACAAAGCTTTGCTTGTCTCATGAAGCACAAAACAACATTGTCTTTTGTGGTGCTTTATTAAAGCTATCAAGAGGTATAACTTTAGTATGGTTGAGCAAGAAATCCCATTTTGAGGCATGAATTTTCCCCATAGCCACCTTGTGGATTTCTCACCTCGCAGAAAACTAGAAGTTTTGTGGTCCCAAAGTGAGTATACTTGGGCTTTCTCAATCGGCGGATAGCCATGAGTTCTATCACCCCAAAGTAAGTACACATTTCTTGTTCTAAACAAACAGCCTAGATCTAATCCACAAGAAGTTGGATAGAAGATCGAAGATTTCTTTACTTTCCTTCATTCTTTTTCATCACTTTCATGTGTGTTCCTTTGTGCTTATGATTGTTTTTCCATGGGATCTTCATCCTGGGGGCTTGATCATCCCTCTTGATTATTGTTGTCCCATCTTACCAAGCATTAGTACATTCAGACCCCTCCTAAGATGTGTTGCTCTAATTAGTGTGAGTTTGAAGCAAGTTCATCCTCCCACTAAAGTGGGGGATAACTATGGACATGAAAAAAGTAACTCTTTTACTTTTTCTTAATTGTGCTTATTTTCACCTTGATTTAATGTTGTAATGTAACTTATACATTCACATTCTAGGTCTTGAATATTCAAATTATAAAGACTTTATGATGTCTTGTGAAGGTGTTGTAACACATTTCTACATTTTTCTAGCCTCTTCTTATTATAATTCATCTAAATATTCCCTTTTTACCACTTACCAAGTTTTATTTTAAAGTGTTGTAAAGTCTTGTAACAAAATTTCACACTTTTCTAGGCTTGTCACCACTAAATACACCTTTCTTATTCTTTATTTTCCCCCTTTATGCCCTTATAGGCCTTAATTAAGTGTGTTTTTAAATACAAACCCGACAACACAACATCAAATGTAACTTAATCCCCAACACCCACTTGCTTGCCTTGAGTGGGACCCTTTCGCCATGGGTGGTGAATGAGTCCCTCTTGGCACAAATTTCAAAATAAATTCAAATTTCTTTCAGGTTTTTATTCATTAAGACCTTAGATTGGCCTGTGATTTATTTTTGGGAAATTAGTGCATAAGTGTGTATAAATAAGTGTTTTTCTATCCATTTTAACCCCCAATCATCCATTCAATCATCCTTCCATCCATCTAAGCACTTGGGAATCATAGTGTCATTTAATCAAGCAATTATCAAGCATCTTGGAGCAACCATTGACATATCTTCAGACTTAAACAAGCGTTTGGTGAGTTCATGATATTTGCATGTTATTTTTTAATCATTGCTTGCCTATTTCATTTCATTTCTTTATCAAGGGTTTGATTACCAAAGTGGGATTTGACCAAGGAAAATCCCTATACTCTAACCCTTAACCATTTTCCCCCTCTTTGCATGTGTGTTTGTAGGTCTTGTAGGTAGATTTGTTAAAGAGATAGGTGTTGAAAATTGGTCAACAAGTCATCAAATCTATTCAAGTCAACAAATACCTAATTCAAGCTTGGAGACATCATTTAGCCTGTTTTCTACATATTTGGTTTCGTCAACCCGACAAGAAGACAAGTGCAGATCTGGACCCACACAATTGACTTCAAAATTTGTAGATTTCTATAGGTGGACTGATTCTTCATTAGTGGTGAATGAGTCCCATTGCTAGATAGAATGACTCATTTCTTCAGATTTCAGTTCCTGGCATCCTAAAACCCATTTCAACAGAATTTACCAGAACCTAGACTAATTTTCCGTCAATGAAAAATGAGTCTCAGTGGCCATCAACAGTGATTTTTGAAACATTCCAAAACTTTCCAGCATCGACATTCTATCTACAGGTGCACTCCATTCAGTCTCATTAAGTTCTATTTTCATTTGTGCATGTTTCTAGTTCATGTTTGAATACAACACTAGATGTTTTCAAACACTTCATATTTCTTAGTTTTGCATATATAATCAATAGTATTTTTCAGTTCTTTGCATTTAGTTTACTTCATTTAGGCATATTTCACTTATATCATATCCCTCTTTGATTTTGAACATTGCATTTTTGCGCCAATCTTATCTCCTTTTAAAAACAGGTGAAAAACCCTAAAAGGAGCATAAAGCATTCAGGTGTCAAAATCTGTCTCTAGTAGCAAAGGATATAATCTTATGTTTCGGGATGATGGATGTGAGATCAAAAAAAGCTCCAAAATTGTGGTTGCTATTAGATGAATGGTAGATGGAAATGTTTATCAGCTTAAAGGTGTTTATTGCCACTGCTTTATGACTCAGATTAATGAAAGTTGGCTATGGCATAAAAGGATGTGTCATATTAATTTCAATTGCCTAGTGAGAATCAGTTCAGTTCAACCTATGAGAGATTTGTTGAGGATTAAAAATCCCATTAATGTTGTCTGCAAGGAATTCCAAATTAGGAAGCAAGCAAGAATAATTTTCAAAGTCAAAGAATAATCTACTACTGAACTATTGAAACTGGCGCATATAGACCTTTTTAGTCCCACCAAAGTAAATTGTTTTCAAGGAGATATGTATTACATGCTATTGATTGATGATTATTCTGAAATGACATGGGTTACTTTTCTCAAAGAAAAACCATAAGCCCTTGATAAGTTTAAAGCATTCAAAGTTATTGTTGACAATGAAATAAATATGAAAACTAAGTGCTTGAGGTTTGACAGAGGTGGTGAGTTCACCTCCAATGAGTTTAACAATTTTTGTGAGAATCATGGGATAAAAGGGAATTTATCTGCCCCTAGGACTCCTCAGCAAAATGGAGTGGTTGAAAGAGAGAATAGGACTATTCAAGAAACTGCAAGAACAATGATGAAAGAAGCAAACCTACTAGAAGTCTATTGGAGAGAAGCAATTCATACTGCTATTTACATTCTTAACAAAGTTTGAGCAAGAGAAAATAGTGCAAAGACTCCCTATGAGTTGTGGTATGGAAGGATTCCTACTGTCAAATAATTTAGAGTGCTTGGAAAGAAGAGTTATGTCAGAAGAGATCTGGAGAAAAATTAGGAAAGTTTGATACAAGATTTTATGAAGGTATCTTTCTTGGATATTCTACAAGAAGAAAAGCATATCGATGCTACAATAAGAGATTGAAGAAGATTATTGAAAGTGAAAATGTCAAAGTGGATGAATACTTATAGAAGTATTGGTGTTTTTTTCCAGTAGAACCTTGAAATCCTCTAAAGAGTAGCCAACCCTTATGCTCAAGAATTTTCAAAGTTAGTGGCCAACAAATGAGTAAGGATTTTGAGGCCTTTACTCCTACACTTTAGGCTCTATGGGACCTAGGGGGTATCCCTTATCATGTTCATGTGATACTCATTTGATTGAGAACACTTCTACACATAGATCAATTCCTCTTAAATGCAAATAAACATAATTCACTAAAGATTTGGAAAGCCTTTGAGCAAATTACTATCTATTTGCTAGGAATTATGTGATATTTCAAATTCATACATCATGATTGAAAGATTTTTTAATGATTTTCATTCTTACTCTGAATCCCTAGCTGAGTGCATGACTAGATCATTTATATTTAAAATAAACAAATGAATAGACCAATACTTCATCTATTGGTAAAATGGAGTCAAATTTGTAACAACTAGTAATATATCAGCCATTTTACTCAAAAATTAGTGGACTATTTTCATAATACTTTGTAGTATGACAACTTACAACATCTAAAACATACCTTTCTTACCAAATACTATACTCTTCCTCATGAACCTATGAATTCATTCAAGCATCTAATCAATTCTTTAAATTGAATCAAAATAAACACACACATCAAGTAAAACAACTTAATATAAACAAAAATACCATTGATAATTTCATTTATAATTTGGAAGAGAATTACTTAGGAGATTATACGTTCTAGAACTAAAATTTTCTTTCATATTTGTGGCTTCTATAAAACCATTTTAAGATCTTTACATACATGACTCAAACCCTAGACTCCATATAGTTCTATTCATTAGTATTTTCTACAATATGCTTGTTCCTAATCTTATCTTTTCACTCAGACCATTTTGAGACTCAAAATTCAAACCCTTGTACTCAGCCTTGAAATACCTTTTATCAAACAAGGGAGCATTAAGCATTGGGATAAATTACATTTACATTTCACTTCCATTTCATTTAAAAACTAACTTCCATTGAATCAGAGATACTTCCTAGATAGTTACATTTAATCATTTTGGAACAAGGGAAGAAAAAAGACAAACACTCCATGTAATTAGTTGAAGGATACTGGCTAGCATTCCAAAAGGAATCATTTTCACAACATCAAAACTTGTATGCCCACATCAAACCTAGAAAAGTCATCATCAACACCAACAACATAAACTAACAGACTAGCCAAAAGGAACTGAGTTAGCACAAAGGACTAAAAAACCAAGCACCTGCTTAGAAGGAACATGAGGTACTACCCTGCATTGTCAATAATAGAGTAAGTATGCTTGCTTGGAGTCCTTATTGATATTGGAGTAGCTACCACCTCTTCTTCATTTGAATCATCATAGGGTACCAGGGAAATAAGATAATGACCATATTCAGAGTCAATTTTTCCTCTATTGCTTAAAGAGATATTAGAAACTTCAATGGGAGCATTGTGCCTCCCCAGATGAGCCTTAGGATCCTCACTCTTCCTCTTCATTTTCTTCTCTAGCTCAACTAACCTCCCCCTTTTAAACTTTACCAATTCTTCTAAAATGGTCCTATTCCTCATATTGTAGGTACTCTAGACAATAGCCTCCTTACTCTTCCCATAGACACTTCTCTTGCATTTTGGTGCTATAGGAATTCACAATATGTATGGTTTAACCTTAGGAACATCTTCATGAGGTTCCTTCATGCTAAGCCTTTCAGAACTTCTAACTGACATGGCTAACTTACTTGGTTCACCCATCTTACATAGAGCATGACATA
This sequence comes from Sequoia sempervirens, assembly GCA_007258455.2. Lineage (NCBI taxonomy): Eukaryota > Viridiplantae > Streptophyta > Pinopsida > Cupressales > Cupressaceae > Sequoia > Sequoia sempervirens. The sequence goes on from VDFB02353493.1 coordinate 321,123,625, forward strand.
GACTAGCAAATCACCTCACAGGAGAGATACCAACCAATACCCCATGAATACTTTGCAAGAGAGAAAACACAAACCAACCCAACACAAATGAACACATAAGACAATCTACAAGCTATAAAAGCATTACCATCCTAGGAACTAGAAAAAAATAACTAAGTCATGCATAACTTCAGAATGAAGCACGTATGCACACTTACATACCCAGGGAACCATTATACTACTATGATTATTTGCTCAACACTCGCACATTACTCCTATGATAATACAACAATTATTTCAACACTTGATATTTGCAAATGGTGAGAATGAATTACATGAAAACCTCATTAAGTAGAGCTATTAGAGCATGTAACAATTAATGACCATCCAGGCTCACACAATTGAATAGATAATTAATCCTCCATGCTTAATCTTGAATGTCGATCATTTTGGATTTAAAACTTGATCAATGAAGCTCATTAAGGACCACCACTTCCCTTTTCATCCGTACTTGGAAATAGTGATGATATCCTAAAAAGCTGCCACATAGTTGTCCATTTCTCAGCCATGTCATTAACATGTCCTAGGTTGTCACAAAAATTCACTTATATCGCCTCCAAACTTCAACGACAAATAATAACATCCCACTGCAGGGAATATTCTCAAATATACACCTTATCACTGGTTTCAAAAGATGGTTGAACTTCCTTAATCATTTTAGTGAGGGAAACCTTCTGGAAATGCCTTCAAATAATCGAATCCATCAGTTATCATCATAATGAATTTGAAAATGGAGATGTCTTCGGTAATGAACAAATCTAGCAATGAGATGGAATTCAAACACATCGCTATCATACTGCTCACCTTTCATTCCCATTCATTGCTCATTGTTGAAACAAGAAAAGGTCTTGGAATATTTTAGTGATGGCATGACACAAAACATCACAACATTCATCGCTAGTCACTGAAATGGAACATGGAGGTTGGAAGACTTCAACGATAAGCAATGCAAGGGGAAACTGGGGTCCATCACCCATCAACGTATTAAAACAGCCAGTGAAGACCACTTTGGCAATAGATGACCACTTAAGTGAATGGAGATTTGCATGTGCAATTAAGATGTTTTGAAAAGGGGTCATGCAAGGTCGATGAGACTGAAACCCTTAGGAATAAAATATAAAACCTGAGTCTCTCATCATGAAATATTTTCCACCTGATTATAGGAAATATTAAAGCGATGGGGTGAAAAAGGGTAACTGATGAACCTAAACCAAGGGGCTAGTAAAAACATGATTCAAATGGCTCAAGTCATGACTTGGATGACCAAGAATTGGATATGACAAGTCAATGGAGAAATAGAATGCCTAAGGTTTTGAGACTTGTAAAATTTGAAATGAGGGCTTATAATCAAAACCCTAAGCCTTTCCCTTGGGCACAAAGGCAATAACTCTCGAAAAAGTAAGGAACCAGCTCAAATTTCTCAAAATTTTAGGAGCTCTACCATTGGTTCATGCTTGGGGATGCATACCCCTAGTGGGTATGGTGAAAATTCAGATCTCATGGTTGAAGCAAACTAACAAAGAAGCACAAAAACCAAGGAGCTCACCAGGACAAGGCAACCAAATGAAACCAAAAGCAAACATACCAAACCTATATACAATATTCACATAACTATACATGGTGTTTTTCTTTTTAGAGGCCTTTGTTGTTGTATAAACCATTAAGCCTACCTCATGCAATTCCACTAGCTTCAATCCTCAAATTGGTGGCCCAAGGCCCCCAAAAGCTTGGAACCAACTCTTACCTCTATCAAAGACTTAATCCTCAAATGTCTACATTTGATCAGTAGTTATACCAAGAAGTTTTGAACAATTAGCTCCCTCGTGACTAACACCATCAACCCCATATGCCATATTTCCAAAATTGCCCTGTTCATTATCCTGCTCCAATACAATCTTGTCTTGTTGAATTGAAAAGATGAAGCATTCATATTCTATTTGATCATTAAAATCACCAACTTTTACATCATATTTAGTTTGCACATCAAACTGAAAACCTTCATAGATACTTTGGTGTATGTCATGCGAACAACTCCCAGATGTATCAAAGGAAAAGGATGCATATTCAGGAGTATCCTTGAATTAGACATTGTAACATGGGCATGTGGCTAAGAAATTTGATTTAGATACATCAAAGCACACCTTGGTGTCCAAGAGATGGACATAATGTTCACCACTGTCATCCCCAAACTGAGTAAATGCAATCATCTCAGGTTTAGTAGCATACTCTAATTCATTTTTCAAACCCTCATTTAGTTCCATGCAAAATGCGTTGAAAGTAGGCTCAAAAAAGTCAAGATAATCAAGGTCAACACAAGGGTATTCATTTGCATCAATAACTTCATGTGCATAATTAGCTAGTAAGCATATTGACCTATGTTCCATAGACTCAAGTGCTATTATTTGAAATTTGTTCATTAGCAATTGAACAAGCATATTTTTTTTCCTTCATGCAAATGCTTTCCTCATTAGATGAAAACATATCCATAATCATGCCGTGAAGATAAGGAACATCAACCAAGAACTCAATTTCATATTCACTAGCATGAGATCCATCATTGTTTGCATCATTTGGCTGCTCTATACATGGATCGGGAAGTTATGTAATACCAACACAATTTGAAGATTCATCAAACTATTTCACATTATCAATGGGTAATAATGTGGATTCGAGATCCATGTGCTTGTCATGATGTACATTTTGATCATTCAATAATGAAACCCTTCTTTCTCCCATGAGTACATCATCATAATTTTCATGCTTAGCTAACATTTCCATATCTACTTCACACAAACAATTATGAGAAGCTGGGATACAAGCACACTCATCAACATTTTCATCATTTATAGTACCGTATTCAGGATCATTTGATAGCAAACCCAAATCACATTCTAGGTATGCATCAAATAAAATTTGTTCGTTCACTTGTGAACATGTGATTTCATGAATATCTTTATCATTACATCCTTCACATGACTAAAGTATTTCCAGATTATCCCCATAAAAGCAGTTACAATCTTTAGAGAAACAATCAAAAACTTCAATCTCATCATGATCCTTAATCTTAGCCACAACATTTGTACCCAATGTAAAATGTTTATAAGAAATGCTCCCAAGGAGCTCATCAATGTGTTGCCTTGTCTGCCCATGACCACACTCTAACCCTATGTCAAATGCATCATCAGAGTTTCCAACAAAGAGTGCGTTGTCTCTACAGTAATAAGGGTCCCCATTCCTCACCTCAAATATTGATGAAGGCTCATCATATAAGGGATTCGGCATTAGTTTCATTTTTTTCATACAAATTTTTGCCTCCTTATTATGAAATTCAAAATCCTTCAAATCATTATTAAACTCAAAGTCATTGTAATTACTTGAATATCATATAGACAAATTCTTAACTTCACTCTCCTCATTGGTAATTGACTCACATTCTAAAAACTCTTCACATGAAGAAAACTATTCACTCTCAAGCAAACATACATTACCATCACTATCAGTATATCCCCTAATAGAATAAAAGGCTCTTCCTTCTCTACTTCATAAGAATAACCATAATCAATAGAGGAATGACCAAACTCAATGTCATCACATATACTACCACTAGAAAACTCACCAATGCTAAGACTACAATCAAATTCCTCAAACTAAATGCCTAAAATTTCATTTTCAATACCTTGATCACTAATTGTGACAGAATATCAATAGCATTTACACCACTTTCATTGATGAAATCATGACATGGGATGACACTTTGTATCTCTTCTACTTCTTCACAATCCAGGACATGTATCTTAGGGATGAAAGTCGTGCATACCCACCTTGTCATCATATTGTGTATCTTCATCTTCAACATTGTTGTATTGATCTACATATGTGCTATTTGTGAATAGATTACAATAATTACATTCTTCCACACAACAAGATAGATGCTCATACTCTGATGCACTTTCTTCACTTGTTTGCAATGTTGCCTAATCTTTCTCCATAAGACATCTACCAATAGCACTCTGAGGCATCACATGTTGTGCATAATCACACTTAGCTCCCTCCACAATCCTTATCCAATCAATCACTTGGCTTAAGTTGTGAGGCTTAAAATACTTTGGCAAGGTACTCAGCCCTAACTAGTAAATTTCACAAAATAAATTAATGCAAATTGAATCCTCTAGTCTAACACTCTTGGATACTTCCAACAAGGAATCCACAAATCTTGAGAACAAATCATATAGTGATTCTCCTTTGTTTCTTTTCATTTCATACACTTTTTTAGCAAAAGACATTTGATCAAACTTACTCAAATTTTGTTGATGGTCAACTTGGATCTCATTATAATTCACATATTGTGGTGATTGGGAAATCCTAGTAGCAGAAACATTATCGCCTTGATAGGGGTCTCTATCACCTGATCCACTAGTTCCATTTGTGTAAAATGTGCTAGGATAATCCACACTAGTAGTCATATATCCTTTCATCATTGAGTATTTTAAATTGTTCTCAATATTCATGGCACTATGATATGCCTGATGCAATGTTATAGGATCTTTACCCCTTAATAGATAGCTCATCTTACTATCAAATGGACCAAGATACACAACCAAACACTTATCATCATTTGGTCACATATTTTTTAGGAATATCCCTTATGGCCTTTACAAATCTAAGATTGAAAGTAGGAACCAGCTCATCCTCATCTCTATGGATTTCCATAAAGTTTTGTCTTACCACATTTGGATTCACTTTTTCACCAAATTGTTCTATGAACACAACTTTAAACTCATTCCAAGAGTGTATCGAGGATGTTGGTAAATAGGAGAACAAATCTCTTACATCTCATTTTAAAGACTAAACAAATAAATTCATCACAACTTCCTCAAAATCTAGCTCATAATCTCCCATCAAATCAAAAAAATGTTGCAGTTTCTTGCTTGCTCATTCAAACTTCTCACCATTGAACTTTGGTACCTTATCTCAGATTTTAGATGGTACAACATTTGGGTAACCACAAATGGTATTAAAATTTATAGCTCTATACATTTCAATATTGAATTTTCTTTGACATGACAGGGGTTTCCCCTTATGCATTGTCATGTTTAGTTCCCCACAAGGATGCATAGTTTGATAGCACATTTTCTCACATCTTTTACAAGGCTTGTCATGCTTGCCTTATAATTACACAAGGCAGTTCAAACTCCCTTTGCAACTATGATCTTAAGCCCTTACAATGCAAATCTCCCATCTCTACTTTGCTTAAGATCCTCTAATACGTAAAATTCAAAGATATAACATACTTCTTCATCATAGTACATGAATTTTAATTTACATTTTAGAATTATGTAAAATTACCACTACTATTCTCTATCTTAGTTCTATTTCACCTTATTTGGAACCATTTACATATTAATTCTTGAAAATTTCGCATAAAATACTTGCAATCATATAATATTTTCTTTAGATTTATGAGAATACCTTGAAATTTGCAGTGGCCGTTAACTTTCCTTTGAAATTTGAAGATCTAGAACTTTTATGTATTCTTTATCAGGTTCTTTAGTTAGATTCACCACCTCTCTTCATAGAGGATTAAACTTCGAATAGTATGAAGTTCTTTCAAAGGTAAATTTCATTTTAGTTCTTCTCCAACAACGAAGTCACACTCAAATCCTTTGAACTTTGTTGTAAATAAACCTTTTCCAGGTCCAATAACTTGTTAACATCTGAATGAAAAGTTCAGATTCACCGAATAATTGACTCTGTGATACAACAATTTGTGACTGGAGAATGAAAATTTCCCCTAGTAGAGTCATCAATTCTATTGGTTTTTTTTCTAGTAGAACCTTGAAATCCTCTAAAGAGTAGCCAACCCTAATGCTCAAGAATTTTCAAAGTTAGTGGCCAATAAATGAGTAAGGATTATGAGGGCCTTACTCCTACACTTTAGGCTTTGTGGGACCTAGGGGGTATCCCTTATCATGTTCATGTGATACTCATTCTATTGACAACACGTCTACACACAATTCAATTCCTCTTAAATGTAAATAAACGTAATTCACTAAAGATTTGGCAAGCCTTTGAGAAAATTACTATCTATTTGCTAGAAATTAGGTGATACTTCAAATTCATACATCGTAGTTGAAATATTTTTTAATGATTTTCTTTCTCACTTTGAATACCTAGCTAGGTGCGTGACTAGCTTATTTATATTTAAAATAAACTAATGAATAGACCAATGCTTCATCTATTGGAAAAATGGAGTCAAATTTATAACAACCAGTAATATATCGGCCATTTTAATTAGAACTTAGTGGACTATTATCATAATACTTTGTAGTATGACAATTCATAGTGTCTAAAATGTAACTTTCTTACATTTTAAGATACTTAAGCAAAAAGACCATTGATAATTTCATTTATAATTTGGAAGAGAATTACATAGGAGAGTATACATTCTAGAACTAAAATTTTCTTTCATATATGTGGCTTCTATAAAACCATTTTAAGATCTTTACATACATGACTCGAACCCTAGACTCCATACAGTTCTATTCATCAGTATTTCCTACAATATGCTTCTTCTTGAGCTTAGCTTTTGACTGAGATAATTTCAAGACTCAAAATTCAAACCCTTGTAATAAGCCTTGAAATAACTTTTATTGAATAAGAGAGCATTAAGAATTGGGCGGAATTACATTTACATTTCACTTTCATTTCATTTAAAAACTAACTTCCATTGAATTAGAGATACTTCCCAAACAATTACATTTAATCATTTTGGAATGAAAGAAGACAAAAGACAAAAACTACATGTAATCAATCGAAGGAGACTGGCTAGACTCCTAAAAGGAATCATTATCACAGCATCAAAATTTGCATGTCCACATCAAACCCGAAAAAGCCATCATCAACACCAACAACATAAACTAACAAACTAGCCAGAAGGAACTGAGTCGGCACAAAGGACCAAAAACCCAAGCACTAGCTCAAAAGGAAAATGACGTACTACCCTGCTTTGTTAGCAACAGAGTAAGTATGACCACTTGGAGTCCCTCTCAAGGTTGTTGTAGCTACCACCTCTTCTTCATTTAAATCATCATAGGGTACTAGGGAAATAAGATAATGACCATATTCATAGTCATTTTTTCCTCTATCACTTAAAGAGCTATCAAAACTTCAATGGGAGCATTGTGCCTCCCTAGACAAGCCATAGGACCCTCACTCTTGCTCTTCATTTTCTTCTTAGGCTCAATCGGCCTCCCCCTTTTAAACTCAACCAATTCTTTTGAAATGGTCCTATTCCTCAGATTGTAGGTACTCTGGACAATAGCCTCCTTACTCTTCCCATAGACACTTCTCTTTCCTTTTGGTGTTGTAGGAATTCCCAATATGTTTGGTTTAACCTCGGGAACATCTTCATGAGGTTCCTGCATGCTAAGCCTTCTAGACCTTCTAACCAACATGACTAACTTACTTGGTTCACCTTGTTAGATAGGCACATGACAACTAAGAGGGGGGGTGAATCAATTGTCACACAAGTTCAAACTTGAAACTTTATCACTTATCAATTCTTCAACCACACTATTATGTTATTAAATATGAGCACGAAACACAAATAAAAGATTATAAGGGAAAAACCACAGTGAGGGTTAACTCACAATATAAAGATTATAAAATTGAATATAGAGGCTCATTGCCAAGGGCTCACTGCCCAAAAGAGGACTCACTGTCCAAATACAAAGGCTCACTGTCTACAAAAAGGACTCACTATCCAACAAAGAAGCTCACTGCCTACAGATACAAAAGAGAACAAAAGATCCAACACTACAATTAAAGCGCATTTGCAGGATTATAGAAACCTTCAGCTCACTGCCTTTAGCACACTAAAAATTGCTATCAAAACTCACTCACACACACTTTTGCTCTTAATATTTGTGGCACACTTTCATCACTTTGCATCACATTGTCATACAACTCTTCATAATTCAACTTGATTTTATATCATTCTCAATCTTAGAAGCATTTACCAAGGTCAGCCACAAATAACCCATTACATAAATTTAAATTAGGTTGGCAACTCAAAATTATCATGGTGGAAAGGAATAAGAGTGGACCAATAAAAAAATTTAACCAAGACCAAAAATAATATTTTTGAATCTTCCACATGCTTCCTCAATTAAATTTTATTCTTCGAATGAAGTTTAAACACCAGGTCGGCCAAGCCTAATGAAAACACAAAAAAACAATGATGAACACGCTTCCCAACAAGAAGATGACACACAAACACTTCAACATGTTTCACTATTCACAAGACTTCATCTTAGACTTCTTCAAATACGTCTGCAACAAAACAATATACTTCATACACTGAATACATTTCACCAAATCATCCAAACTATGCAAACCTATACTGGAATATAGAAACATGACTTCTAGATTACCAAACTTCAACATTCTTCGCTAGAGCATAGAAAAGACCTTCAAAAAACATATCCTAGATCTGCAAGATCTAAAACAAAATAGCAGAGGACTATGGAGCATAAATATTTCTCCCAGTCCACAAAATAAAGACTCTACCTGTAGAACACACATACCGATGATCACAAATTTTATGTACCATCTCACCAGAAGTTGAAACTCAAAATATATCATCATTAGATCACCATAATGAAAACTTCAAAACCATACAGGAATAGGATCAACATAGGAGAGACCTAGAGCACAATCTGAACACATTCTTCACTTTGAATTCTCTTCTTTATTAATTTTCTCAAAATCACTTGACAACACATCAACACAACACATAAGATATCTCCATGTAGTCACAACATCTCAACAACATCTCAACTATCTGTGTACAATCAACAACATACTGAACAATGCTGACATCAATGACAACATCAATGACAACAACATCAGACTAGCCCATACTTGCAACAATCTCCCCCTTTTTCATTGATGGCAACACATGATGTGAAAAATGATCAAAGACAAAAAAAATTGCACAACACCCCAGGAAAACACCTCTTCTTCTACAACTATTTTTCACATGACTTTTTCTCCCCCTTTGACATCAATGGAAAAGATCAAAAAATCTGATTACTCCCCCTTAGGAGTACACTCATACTACAACAATGAAAACCTTTTTCTACTCCCCCTACAGAGTAGACCCATCTATTAGTCTAGATAAATGAAGAATCTATGAATTCACTGGGCTTATGCACCTTCATGTGCACCTAGTTAGGAGGGCCAATGACCCCCAACCTCTCCCTAAGATGCTCAAAAGTATCCTTCGAAAGTGCCTTAGTAAATACGTCTGCAATTTGTTCCTTTGTTGTCACATACTCCAATCTGACCTCATTCTCCAACACTTTTTCTCTTAGAAAATGATACTTGATAGATATGTGCATTGTTCTTGAATGCATAATCGGGTTCTTTGAAAATTTTAATGCACTTGTATTATCATAGAAAATGGAAATAGGCTCATCACATACCACACCAATGTCTTTCAAATTTTTCTTCATCCACAAAACTTGTGTGCAACAAGATGCTGCAACAATATATTCTACCTTTGCAGTGGATAAAGAAACTGTGTCTTACTTTTTTCTCAACCATGAAACTAATCTTCTGCCAAGAAAAAAATCACCACCACTAGTACTCTTTTGGTCATCTACACATCTAACCCAATCAACATTTGTATAGGCACTCAAGGTGAAATCATTACTCTTAGGGTACCATAGTCCATAATCTGATGTGCCTTTACAATGTCTAAATATCCATTTTACAACTATAAGATGTGCTTCTCTAGGATCTGCTTGAAATCTAGCAACTAAACACACTACATGCATAATATTTGGTCTGGTAGCAGTAAGGTACAATAGTCTTCCAATCATGGATCTGTATTTACTCGGATTAGTCTTAGCAATTTCATCATCTTTGCTCAGTTTACATATGGTTACCATAGGAGTACAAACTAGTTAAGAACCCTCCATCCCAAACTTCTTCAACAACTCTTTTACATACTTAGATTGTGAAATGAATATCCCTTTAACATTTTGATCCACTTGTAGACCAAGGAAGAAATTTAATTCACCAATCATAGACATCTCAAATTCTTTCTGTATTTCTTCAGCAAAATTTTTACACATGCCATCATTTCCACGAAAATGATATCATCAACATAAACAACTACAATCAACATCTTATTACCTTGCACTTTGAAGTAGAGGTTGTTGTCAGTAGAACCCTTGTTGAATCCTTGTTTTATCAGATATCTATCCAATCTTGCATACCAAGCTCTAGGGGCTTGCTTCAATCCATACAAAGCTTTCTTCAATTTACAAACCATGTCTAGGTTGTTAGAAAACTAAAACCGTTTAGGTTGCTCCATATACACTTCTTCCTCCAACTCACCATTCAGAAAAGCTGACTTAACATCCATCTGATATACCTTGAAGTCCTTGTGGGTAGAAAATGCCAAAAACATTCTGATAGCTTCCATTTTGGCCATAGGGGAAAATGTTTCTTCAAAATCTATACCTTCAACTTGTTATTATCATTTGCATACCAATCTTTCCTTATTCCTTACTACTTCTTTATTTTCATTTAGATTATTTCAGAACACCCATTTAGAGCCAATCATATTTTTGTTCACAGGCCTAGGGACTATTTCCAATGTCCGATTCTTTTCTATCTGCTGCAATTCCTCTCTCATAGCTCTCATCCAAATTTCATCTTCACATGCTTCTTTTATAGATTTAGGTTCTATTTTAGAAATTAAACACAAATTTACCTCAGCTGCAACTCTTCTTCTTGTCTTCACACCTTCACTCTTGTCTCTAATTATCTGATCTTGTGGATGATTCTTCTGTACATATTTAGGAGTCCTAGCAATAGGTTTCAGTTCATTCTCTTCTTCTTCTTCTTCTTCTTCTACTTCTTCTTCTTCTTCTTTCTCTTCTTCTTCCTTCTCCTTATTTTCTTCAAGTACATGTACACATATAGTATCATCAGGTTCAACTTCACTTATCTTAATAGGTCTGTGTATGTCTTCATCAACTTTTACATTAGCAATTTCAATAATCTTTCTCAACCTTTTTATAAAACATTTGTATGCCTTCTAGTAGTAGAGTATCCAAGAAATATTCCTTCATCACATCTAGCATCAAACTTTCCAATATTTTCATCATCTCTTTTAATATAGCATCTATTTCCAAATACCTTAAAATATTTCACAATAGGAGTCTTACCAGTCCATAACTCAAAAGGTGTCTTTGTGTTGTTGTGTCTGATATGAACTCTATTAAGAACATAAACAACAATATGTATCACTCCTTTCCAATATACATCTGGTACATTGGATTCTTTCGTCATAGTTCTAGTAGCTTCCTATATAGTCCTATTTTTCCTTTCAACTACTCCATTCTGATGTGGGGTGCTTAGAGCAGAAAACTGTCTTTTTAAGCCATGCTTCTCACAGAATGCATTAAATTCACTAGAAGTGAATTCACCACCTCTATTAGATCTCAAACAATTGATTTTTAGGTTTAATTCATTTTCCACTCTTTCTTTGAATACCTTAAACCTATCCAGGGCCTGATTCTTTTCTCTGAGAAAAGCAACCCATGCCATTTGACTATAATCATCAATAAGCAACATAAAGTACCTGTCTCAATTCAGGCTTGCTGTCTTAGTCAGACCACAAAGATCAGTGTGTACTAAATCCAACATTTTGGTAGTAGAATGTTCTCTTCCCTTAAAGCTACATCTTGTCTGCTTCCCCAATTGACAACTTCTAAAAATAGCATTAGCAGGTCTTGTGACTCTAGGAAATCCTCGAACAATCTCCTTAGCACTGATCTTGACTAGGTTATCAAAGTTCACATGTCCCATTCTTCGGTGCCATAACCAACTTTCATTGAATTGAGATATAAGACAATGACCATCAACTCCCTTTAGATGATAGAGGTTTCCATGAGTTCTTCCAGCAACAATCATATCTCCATTTTTGGATCCTTTTTTGATTTCACAAGAATTGTTCTGAAACACAAGTTTAAAGCCATTGCTACACATCTGACCAACACTCAGAAAGTTATACCTCAAACACTTCACATAATAGACATCATAAGTATTGTGCACTCCAACAAAACTAATTGAACCTTTACCGCAGATCTTAGCTACTGTATCATCACTGAACATGACTAAACCACCATCATATTTTTCAAGTTTATTGAACTTACTCTTATCACTAGTCATGTGATTTGAACATCCACTATCAATTACCCAGTAGTCTTCATCCTATCTTGCATGAAAAGAAGTAACCAAAGTACCTTCCATCCTATTCTTCTTAACCTCTGGAGCCTTCTTACACATTTTCTAGAGTTAGTGGATATAGATTTATTTTCCAAAGCTAAGAATAAGCATTCACTATCATCAACCTCATTGTCAGGTTCATCATCAGAAATACTTGTCTCTTTCTTAACATAGTACAACTTATTATACTTCTTATCCTTCATATCCTTATCATTATAATCCGTGTTCTTCTTATGTGTAGCCCTATTCGGACACCTTGAAGCATAATGACCAATATTACCACAACTAAAGAATTTAAAGGGTAACATACCTTTGTACTTTTTAGTATCTTTCTTCAATTTCCTGGTGAATTTTACTTCCAACTCTTCATCATCGCTATCTGGTTCTTCAATCTTCAAAGCCTTAAATGTCATATATGTCCTCTTATGTCTTTTCATCTTTTTGGAACTTCCTTATCTCAAATGCTTGCAAGGTGTCGAACAACTCTTCTAGAGTGTACTTCTTAAGATCATACATTTCTTCAATAATAGAGATATTTTCAATATAGCATTCTGGTAAAGTGATCAGGATCTTCTTGATTATATATTCATCTAGTATTTTTCCTCCTTTATTTATAACTTTATTTGCTAGCAATTCAACTCTCTGAAAGAAACTTGTAAATCCTTCACCATATTCCATCATCAGGTTCACAAATCTATGCTTTGTCACCAACCTCTTTTCCAATTTTACCTTTTCATTTCCTTCATTTATGTCTTCCAACTTCTTCCAAACTTCATATGTAGTATCTAGCGAATTAACCTTAACTCGCTCATTTTTAGAAAAACCACTGCAAATCGCATACTTCGCCTTCTCATTTTCTTCATAAGCAGAGATATCATATGTAGAATTAACACCACCAAACAGAAGTGTATACTTATTCTCAACAGCCTTCCAAGTCTTCAAACCAAGAGAGATAATATATCCTTTCATCTGTACCTTCCAATCATTGTAGTTAATTCCATCAAACATAGGGATTGCCAACTTGTGCACCATCAGATCTTCCTTAAGCGATTAATCTCTACACAAGGAACTAAAATCTTTGATACCAATTGTTAAATAGGCATAGGATAACTAAGAGGGGGGTGAATCAGTTGTCACACAAGTTCAAACTTGAAACATTATCACTTATCAATTCTTCAACCACACTAATATGTTATTAAAAATGAGCATGAAACACAAATAATAGAAAGTAAATCAAGATAATGAACACCAAATTTTTACATGGAAAACCCAATAAGGGAAAAACCACAGTGAGGGTTAACTCACAATATAAAGTTTATAAAACTAAATATAGAGGCTCATTGTCCAAAAGAGGACTCACTGTCCAAATACAAAGGCTCACTGCCTACAAAAAGGACTCACTATCCAATAGAGAGGCTCACTACCTATAGATACAAAAGAGAAAAAAAGATCCACCACTGCAATTAAAGCACATTTGTAGGATTACAGAAACCTTCAGCTCACTGCCTTCAACACACTAAAAACTACTATCACAACTCACTCACACACACTTCTGCTCTTAAGATTTGTGGCACGCTTTTGTCACTTTGCATCACATTGTCATACAAATATTCACAATTCAAATTTATTTTATACCATTCTCAACCTTAGAAGCATTTACCAAGGTTAGCCACAAATAACCTATTTCATAAACTTAAATTAGGTCGGCAACTCAAAATTCCTATGGTGGAAAGGAATAAGAGTGGACCAATAAAAATATTTAACCAAGACCAAAAATAATATTCTTGAATCTTCTACATGCTTCCTCAATCAAATTTTATTCTTCAAATGAAGCATAAACACCAGGTCGACCAAACCTAATGAAAACACAAAAGAATAATGATGCACACACTTTCCAACAAGAAGATGACATGCATACACTTCAACATGATACATTATTCAGGAGACTTCATCTTAGAATTCTTCAGATACATCCGTGGAAAAACAATATACTCATACACTGAATACCTTTCACCAGATCATCTAAACTATGCAAACCTATACTAGAATATAGAAACATGACTTCCAGATTACCAAACTTCAGCATTCTTCACCAGAGCATAGAAAATATCTTCACAAAAAATATCCTAGATCTACAAGATCTGAAACAAAATAGTGGAGGATTGTGGAGAAAAAATATTTCTCCCAGTCCACAAAACATAGACTCTTCTGGTGGTACAACTTTTACATACCATCTCACCAAAAGTTGAAACTCATAATATATCATCATCAAATCATTGTAATGAAAACTTCAGAATCACACAGGCATAGGATCAACACAGGAGAAATGTGGAGCACATACTGAAGTACAATCTCAACACATTCATCACTTTAACTTCTCTTCTTTATTAATTTTCTCAAAATAACTTGGAAACTCATCAACATAACACATAAGATAGCTCCATGTACTCACAACATCTCAATAGTACCTCAACTATATATGTACAATCAACAACATACTAAATAGTGTTGACATCAATGACAACATCAATAACAACACCATCATACTAGCCCATACTTGCAACACACCCATCTTACACAGAGCAAGACACAAACTAGCAAACCACCTCATAGGAGAGGTAGCAGCCAATACCCCAAGAATACTTTGCAAGAGAGAAAACCCAAATCAACCCAACACAAATGAACACAAAAGAGAATTTGCAAGCTAGAAAATTATTACCACCCTAGGAACTAGAAAAAAATAACTAAGCCATGCATAACTTCATAATGAAGCACATATGCACACTTACATACCTAGGGAACCATAATACTAATTCTATGATTATTTTCTCAACACTCGCATGTTACTCCTATGATACTGCAACAATTATTTTAGCACTTGATAATTGCAAACAATGAGAATGAATTGTAGGAAAACTTCATTAAGTAGAGCTATTAGAGCGTGTAACAATAAATGACCATCTAGGATCGCGCAAGTGAACAGATAATCAATTGCTCCATGCTTAATCATGACCATTGATCATTTTGGATTTAAAACTTGATCAATGAATCTCATTAAGGATCACCACTTTTCTTTTTGTCTATACTTGGAAACAACGATGATATCCTTAAAATTCACCACATAGTTGTCTATATCTCAGCCATATCATTAGCATGTTGCTGGTTTTCACAGAAATTCCCTTATATTGCCTCCAAACTTCAGTGAGGGAAACCTTCTGGTGATGCCTTAAAATAACTTGAGCCATTGCTTTTCATTGTAATGAATTTGAAAATGGAGATGTTTTATGCGATTAAAAAATATAGCAATGAGATGAAATTCAAACACGTGGCTATCATATTACTCACCTTTGATTCCCTTCCATTGCTCATCATTGAAACAAGAAAAGGTCTTGGAATATTTTAGCGATGGCATGACATAAAACATCATAGTGTTCATTGCTAGTCACTGAAATGGAACAAGAAGGTTGGAATACTTCAGTGATAAGCGATACAAGGGGAAACTAGGGTCCATCACTCATTGCCATAATGAAACCACTAGCAAAGACCACTTCAGGAATGGATGACCACTTAAGTGAATGGAGATTTGCATGTGCAATCAAGATGTTTTGAAAAGGGGCCATGTAAGGTCGACGAGACTCAAACCCTTAGGAATAAAATATAAAACCTAAGTCTCTCATCATGAAATATTTTCCACTCGATTATAGGAAATATTAAAGTGATGGAGTGAAAAAGGGTAATTGATGAACCTAGAATAAAGGGCTAGTAAAAAAATGATTCAAATGGCTCAAGTTGTGACTTGGATAACTGGGAACTGCGTATGATAGGTCAGTGGAGAAATAGAATGCCCAAGGGCTTGAGACTTGTAAAATTTGAAACAAGGGCTTATAACCAGAACCCTAAGCCTTTCCCTTGGGCACAAAGGCAATAACTCATGAAAAAGTAAGGAACCAACTGAAATTTCTCAAAATTTTAAGTGCTCTACCAAGAAGAATTATGTAGAGGTGATCCCACAATAGTGGGTTACACTTTTTGGCCAAACTTGACACTGAACTAAACTTTTTAAACTAAATCTTCACTTTCAAACACCTATAGATGTTGAACCATGAGGAATTTGAGGATGATGAAAACTAGTGATTTGTGACATTTTATCTATAGATTCTAATTATATATATATTTTTGGAATCAAATTGCATTTTTTTCCCATCTCCTTCGATAACTAGTTTTAACAGTAAACACCATTTTTAAAGAGTGATGTTTACTATATAACTCATAATTTTTTTTAAATGAAGAATAAAATTCTATTTTTTTAATTTAGATTTGTAACTATGATATCTAAATTGTTCATTTGGTTTCATAGTGTTTTATTCAAATTTTTTTCTTAATTAAGTTTTGAAGTCAAGCTAATTACAATTTAGACATAGGTTTACCATATAACACAACAATTTTGTATGTATTGAAATTAAATTTTATTTTTTTGTTGGATAAATGACATCAATACTAAGATCATATATATTTTTCATAAATTTTTTTTGGTAATCTAATATTTTTACACATGTGTAGAACATAGAGCTTGATTTTTCAATGAAAAACCTACATTCACAAGAAATAAAAAATATATATGTAATCAAATTAAATGATTTAAAATTATTCTTTTTGGGAAGCTTATAATAAGGAATACATACTTACAAAATATAAATTTTAAATGAATTTATTTGATCCCCAAAATTTAGGTAAATCAAAAGTGGTTGTTTATCAACATTTTGATAGGTGTAGAGGAGAATCCATTCTAGGTATGGTTTAAAACTAGTGGGGTTCTATCCAAGGGGGTTGATCTAAGGGGGTTTTATTAAACCCTCTTCAATTAAATTCCTTTAAATGGAACCTTTTTAAGCATTAAATCATAATATTTTTCTAAAAATATGCGATTTCAACAAAAATCAAGATGTCCCAAAAAGTGTAACCCATTATTGTGGCAACCCCTATAGTAATAGATGGATATGAATTAGATGAGTCCTCTTGAAAAAATATGAAAGAGATGAAGAAAAGAAAAAAGAAGTTCAAATTGAAGAGGAAGAAGCTCTAGAAAGGATGCCTATGACTCCTAAGAATGTGCAAAAGAATCATTCTGAAGACTAGATCATTGGTGACAAAAGAAAAGGTGTGTTGACAAGAAGAAAAGTTGTTACAAATCAATTAGACAAAAAAGGTATATTAATTTCAAAATTAAAGTATGTCAAGGAAATGTTGAAGAATTTTGGAATGGAAGATTCTAAACCAGTATGTAGACCAACGGTTACTAGTTGCAAGCTAAGTAAGAGTGATGAATCTCCTAAGGCTACTCAGAGAAAGTATAGATCAATGATTGGAGGACTATTATATATCTAACTATTACTAGACTAGATATCATGCATGCAGTTTTTCTCGTGGCTAGATTTCAAGAAGATAAAAAAGAGTCACGTTACACTAGTGAAGAGGATATTCAAATACTTGAATGGCACTCTGGAACATGGCTTGTGGTATCTAAAGGATATTGATTTTTCTTTGAGTTCCTATATAGATGCAAATTGGGTAGGATGTGTTGATGATAGGGAAAGTACAAGTGGTGATGCATTCTTTCTTGGATGCAAATTGGTGTCTTAGTTGAGTAAGAAGCAAGATTCAATATCTTTATCTACTGTAGAGGTATATTTTTTTGTAGCAACATCTTTTTGCACACAGGTGTTGTGGATGAAGCAAACCTTGAAGGGTATAAAAGTTGTATATGATGAAATAATATCTATCTTTTGTGGAAATACAAGTGCTATTAACATTTTAAAGAATCTGGTGATGCACTCAAGGACAAAATATATATCAATATGGTATCACTTTTTTGAGAGAGAAGGTTGTAGAGAATGAAGTGAAGCTTGAGTATGTGCCTACAAAGGATCAAGTTGATAGATTCACTAAGGCTCTTCCTAAGGATACTATTGAGTATCTTCGGGAGAAGATAGTGGTTATTACCCTGACCTTCTTTGAACTAGATGCATAAGGATATGCATCAGTCTAGTGGATTTCAAGATTCATTCCTTGTTCTAGACTGATGTTGAAGACTACCTCTTGAGGGAAGTAGGTAGTGCCTTCTTGAGTTAGTGTTGATGTAGGTTGGTGTTGTCCTTTGTTACCTATGTTAAAGGATATGTGTAGTGGTTGCTAATTGGTAAATTTTATTCTGTAGCACTACTAAAGTGGAGTATGTATAGTAGTAAAGCGAGAATTTATGTCTGATTGATAAAAAAGGGAGAAAGAGATGCATATGTGTTGCCATTTTCCATTGATGTCAAAGGGGGGGAGAAAAATAATGTGAAAATGAAGAGTATGATATAAGGCCTAGAGTCGAGAAAAAGAAAGAGTTGATATGGAGTAGTATATTGGTGATCAGAGTTGTTATGTTAGTTGTTGATAGTTTTTCACATCATGTGTTACCATCAATGATAAAGGGGCAGATTGTTGCAAGTATGAGTAGTTGGTGTTGTCATTGATGTCAAAAAGCTTGGGTGAGATTGTTGCAAGCTTATTCTTGTGTTGTCATTGATGACTGGTGTTGGTTGAGAAGTTATTTTCATTATGTTGTCTTTAGTAAGTACTACTGGTGTCAATCTCTAGTGTTGCTTTGATAAGCTTTTGTTGGTGGATGTTGTTGGTTTAGAAATGATGAGGAAGTGTTGAAGATGATGAGTATGTTTCTTTGGTGCTTGGTTTCCAAGTGCATTTGAGAAAATTTGAATAAAAGAAGAAACAATGTGTTATAGAGGTTGAACCATAGATTTTTGGGTGTAGGATGCTATGACTCTCTTGCTCAATTAGGGTTTTTCACCTAATGGAGAGAGATACACCCCACACAAAATCTAGGTGGTTCACTCAAACTAATGCAAGTACAATGAAAATATGTCTAAATACAATGATCTAAATGCAACAAAATGATAAAATGGATTGATTATTTATGGAAAACCTAAGAAATATGAAGTGTTTGAAAACATAGTGTGATATGGAAAAATGAACTAGAAACATAAATAAATGAAAATAGTACTTAATGAAATTGAATGAAGTGCACCTAGAGATAGAATGTTGATGCTAGAAGGTTCTTGAATGTTTCATAAATCAGTGTTGATGGCCACTAGGAATCATTCGCCATAGATGGTGAATTAATCCCACTTCTGGTGAATTCTACTCAAACATGTTTCAGGTTGGTGGGAACTAGAAGCCTCATAAAACACTTTCTCCAACGTGGCAGTGGGACTCATTTGCCACTAATGGAAAATTAGTCCACCTACAAAAATCTACAAATTTTGAAGTCAACTCTATGGGTCTAGATCTGTACTTGTCTTCTTATCGAGTTGACGGATCCAAATATGTAGAAAATGGGTTGAATGATGTCTCCAAGCTTGAATTAGGTCTTTGTTGACTTGAATATCTTTGATGACTTGTTGACAACTTTTCAACACTTATCTTTTTGAAAAATCTGCCTATAAGACTTGCAAACACACATGCAAAGAGTGGAAAAATGGTTAAGGGTTAGAGTATAGGGGTTCAAATGCCTTGGTCAAACCCCACTTTCATAATTAAACCCTTGATAAAGAAATGATATGAGAAAGGAATGATGAACAAATAACATGCAAGTGTCATAAAATCATGAAACCCTTATTGTTAATGTCTGAAGATATGTCAATGGCTACTCCAAGATGCTTGATAATTGCTTGATTAAATGATGGAAAAATGCTTGAATGCTATGATTTTTTTGATGAGTGAATGTGTGAATGAGTTGATGAGATGGTAAAATTATGGAAAAACATATATTTATACACACTTAAATGCTCTAATTTCCCAAAAATACATCACAGACCTACCTAAGGTCTTAATGAATAAAAAATCGAAAGAAATTTGAAATTATTTTGAATTTTGTGCCAAGAGGGACTCATTCGCCACCTATGGAAAATGGGTCCCACTCAAGGCATGCAAGTGGGTGTCAGGGATAAAGTTGTGTTTAATGATGTTTATATGGTTTATATTCAAAAACACACTTAATTAAGGCCTATACGTGTACAAATAGGCCAAATAAAGCATAAGAAAGGTGTATTTGGTGGTGACAAGCCTAGAAAAGCATGAGATTTTTTTACAAGACTTTACAACACTTTAGAATAAGACTTGGTAAGGGACAAAAATCAAATATTTAGATGAATTATAATAAGAAGATTCTAGAAAAGTGTAGAAATGTGTTACAATAGTTCACAACACCTTTACAAGACATTATAAAGTCTTAATAATTTAAATATTCAAGACCTAATGTGAATGTATAATTCAAATATGCTAGTGGGTGATCTAAGCTAGTTTACAATTTCTAAGAGATTCTGATTTTTGTTGAAATCACATTATTTTAGAAAATATAATGATTTAAGCCTTAAAAATTTCCATTTAAAGCATTCCAATTGAAGAGGGTTTTATCAAACTACATTAGATCAAACCTCCTTGCATAGAACCTCGCTAGTTTTAAACCATACCTATAATGGAGTCTCCTTTACACCTATCAAAATGTAGATAAAAACCCACTTTTGATTTACCTTTTGAGGGATCAAATGAATTCATTTAAAATTTATTTTTGTAAGTATGTATTCCTTATTATAAGCTTCCCAAAAAGTATAATTTTAAATAAATTTAATTTAATTATTATATTTATTTTTTATTTCTTGTGAATGTAGGTTTTTCACTAAAAATCAAGCTCTCTATTCTGCACATGTGAAAAAATAGAAAATTTTGAAAAATAAAATTTTGAAAAATATGAGTGCACTAGATATTGAAGTCCTTGATCCAAGAAAATAAAATAAAATTGAGTTTCGATACATACAAAAAAAGTTGTGTTATACGGTCCACCTATGTCTAATTTCTAATTGGTTTGACTTTGAAACTTGATTAAGGAAAAAATATTCAATAAAATGCTATCAAACCAATTGGAAGAACTAGATATTTTAGTTACAAATCTAAATTCAAAAAATTCAGAATTTTATCCTTCATGGAAATAAATTTATGTGTTATACGGTGAGCGTCACTCCTTAAAAATGGTGTTTATTGAAATAAACTAGTTTTCAAAGGAGATGGGAAAAGAAGTGCAATATGATTCCAAAAAAATTTAAAAAAATATATTTACAATCTACAAAAAAAAATTCACAAATCACTAGTTTGCATCATCCCCAAATTCCTCACAGTTTAGCCACTATAGGTGCCCAAAAGTGAAGATTTAGTTAGAAAAAATTAGTTTAGTGTCAAGTTTGGCCAAAAATTGTAAACCAGTATTGTGGGATCACCTTAGCAAGCTGAGACAACAACAATCAAGAGGGATGATCAAGTCCCCAAGATGAATATCCCATGGAAAACCAAGCATAAGAACAAAGGAACAGACATATGAAAGAGGAAAAGAAAAGGATGAGAAAAAGGAAAAGTCGAATCAAGCTTTGATCATTTGTCCAGCTAGTTGTGGATTAGATCTAGGCTATTTGTCCGAAAAAGAAAATGCATACTCACTCTAGGGTGATGGAACTCATGGATGTCTACTAGGTGAGAAGGCCCAAAAGGTGAGAAACATACACTCGGTTGGTATGTACTCACAAACACACAGGTGGCTATGTGGAATGTTGTGCCTCAGAATGAGCTTCCCACTCAACCATATCAAAGTTATACCTCCTGATAACTTTAATAAAGCACCATAAAGGAAAATGGTGGTTTGTGCTTCATGAGACAAACAAAGCTTCGTATGCTTAGAACTCATGAACAAGCAAGATGGAACCATAGGCATGCAAGTTGTGTTATGCAACGTGGCCATATGTATGCAAAATATAAAATGTAAAAATGTAAAGTGAAAAAGGTGTTCAAAGGAGTATTTTTTAGTTCATGTGAGGTCTATCACTTAGGTAATATTATGTGTAATGCCTCCAAGAGAGGAACAATCAAATAATAGAATAATCACAACTTAGGGGATGCAGTGTGTCACATCAGGCCACTAAGAGGAATGTAATATGCTAAGATAGATCATGTTCATGAAGGAAACTATACCCAATGTCATCCACAAAGTGACAAACACATCATATGAAGTAACAAGGCTGCACTAAGAACCAAGAAAGGAAAATGCAAAATGATTTTTGCCAGCGTATGCCCCCACTTTAAAGGAATTGCTACACATTGTTCTATAAGCAATTACTTTAATGTAGCAAATGAAAAATGCAAAAAGAAACAAGACATGAGAGCTAACTTGGAAATCCCTTATGCCAAGTCATACATTTCCAAGTAAGGATTCTTCATGCGAAGGAAAAAGGAACAAAATAAAGATGAATTTCCCCCAAAAAGGAACACACCAAACACATAAGGGATCTATGGATTGGGGTTAGTATGTTCATTGTTGCAATGTTTTTATGAAAGAGCTTGGAACTTTCATCATTCCCCAAATACATAGAATTGGAAGAATGACACAAAGAGAGCGAAAACAAAAGAAAAAGGAAACCTTTGGGTCAACATGGAAGAGACATTGTGGTATCAATTCTTTGCATCATCCCCAAAAGGAAAACACAAGTGAAAAGAAAAATAAAATGCGAAATAAGAGGAAAAACTTTTGGGTCAACATGAAGGAGACATTGCAGTCTCAATGCCTTGCATCATCCCCAAAAGGAAAAGATAAGAAAAGACGAAGAAAAAGGAAAAGGTACTTTTTGGGTCAACAGGGAAGAGACATAGGGTGTCTCATTGCTTTGTGTCATCCCCCAAAAAAAAGACAAAACAAAAGGGAAAAATCAAAAGTGATGTACGACATATAGAAGAATGGAGGAACAAATAGAGGAAGTGCATGAAGAGAGGGAGAACATCAAATGTCATGTCATGGGGGAACATGATACACACATGAAATCACACCAAAGAAAAGAAAAAGGAAAAAGGAAAATGTGAAAAAGCTAGGAAGAAAAATGAAAGTCAACCATCTAACTAGTCATCCACCTCACAATCATGTTCAATGTATTATGAGGGCGGTTGACTATCCAAAGGGATAATTGCAAGTGCCAAACTAGGGGAAGTATCGGGTTCATCACTCTCGATAGGAGATATCTCAGTGAAGCTCACAAATGAGGAAAATAATGTATTTAATTCATGTATCTCATTGTCAATTTTCATTGTTCCCTCATCATCATCCAAGTTGATCATAACAGAACGATAAATGGTAATTTCCAATGAAGGGTGGATCAGAAGTTGTGGTTGTTGTATCAGATCATTTTATTGTGATGGTTGTATCATATTATCTTGTGGCATGTCAGGAGGAGGAGGGTGGTCAAGTATTTCTTCTATCAAATGTGGATTTTGATTTTCTTTGTTTTCTTCTGCATGTAACTGATGAGCAAGGAGACAATAACAATGTCTACGCTCTCTAGCACTGTGGTTTCTTTTGATTCTATTTTAAATTTGTGTTGGTGTAAGAATGGGTTGATCCACTAGAGGCTCCTTTTATTCCCAAGGGGGAGGAATGGAAAGAATAGAAAGAGGTGGGTCAATCACTTTCTCTTTTGTTTTATAAACTTGTTTAATGTGGGGAGGCATGATGGGGTTGGTTTCATTATCTCTTGGGCATTTAGACAATGAAGGTGAAGTGTTTATTGTTGGATGCTCGAAAGGTTGTAATGTTTGTTCAGGTTTGGATTCAAGTTGCAACATTGTCTCATCTACGATAGGAGTGTTGGAAGTGGATGGGGACATGTGGTGAAAAGACAATTTGACTATTCATTTCATTTTAATCTTTTGATAGGCAATGAAAAAGAAGTCTCTACGAGGGGTGATGGGTTCCATAGGATTAGGCTAGAAGGCTTCCAAGGAAAAATTACCTTTAGAAAATGATGTATTAAAGCCACTATGGTGTATAGTAAATATCTCATTGTCAAGCAGAAACTTCAAACATTTGTGAACGACTGAAGGGACAACTTTCATCGAGCGAAGCCAAGGATGACCTTGCCATAGGTGAAACTAATCTAACTATGGAATGATAGAGAATGTGACATCCAATGTTCTAGGTCCTATCTGTAATGGGAGTATGATTGATCCAATCATAGGGCACACAAAACTAGCATGTGTTTTAATCCATGCTATTGGTTTGTCATAATCATCTTGATAAATATCATGTAATACCAAAACTTATTCTGTGATCACATTCTTTCCACATGTGGGATCTATTAATATTCCATTAGTGGGCTTATCATAGATGCGGCCGGCTATGTAAACAGGACCATTGAGAAGTTTTTTAAGTATATTGTGAGAAGAAAAAGTGATATCAAGAGATTTTTTAGTGTGGCCCTTACGAGGGATAATGTCTATCATTCCCATCATTTCATCAATAGGATTAACATGGGTAACATTTGGAGTAATATCATGTTGTTCATCATGTGTATCAAAATTCATCACATCATTGTTTGAAGGTTCACTAGCCTTAACAAATGAAACATTGTGTTTAGGCATGGGATTAGTGAAAATTCTCAAATTTTTATTGGGAGGGGCAATGGAATTATTTCCCTGATCATTAACACCCACAATGGATAGATGACCAAAATCAATGAGGTATTGCACTAGGTGTTTGAGACACTTTCATGGTTTTGTTTCATGTCCATTTTGGTGATGAAAATGACAATAAGAGTTAGGTTTAAAGGTGGGGCGTAAAGGCTTGGTAGGATCAATTGGTTTGACTGTAGGCAAATCAATCATTTATTATTGTAGCAATTGATTCACTGTATTATGTAAAGTATCAAGCAAAGGGGTGAACTATCTCTTTGGATCCCCATAGGTAAAGGGCAGGGCTGCCTTAGTGACTGGCACTTGATTATTAATGGGAAGAGTTGGTTGTGGAGGAGGGGGATTGAACTATAAAAATTCTTTTTTTGGTTTTCTTAAGTTTTGTGAGTTGTTTTGGTTGTTGTGTTCAGAGTTCATGGCTCGGCTAGAAGTGTATTTTACATCATGACTAGTAATTGAGTTGTGATAGTCACAAAGGGTTGTGCATAAGTGCATGAAAGAAGGAAACTTAATCATTGTCAACTTATCCTGAATGTGAGTTTGCAAGTTCTCAATAAACATCTTTTGGAGATGTGAATCAATAACCTTGACATCTACTTGAGCATACAATGATTGGTAGTGTGAAATGAAATCAGTTGTTTTTTCATGCACATTTTGTTTACACCTCTTTAAATTAGCCATTGCCTTTTTGGGAGTCATATGGACTTGGAAATAAATTATAAAGGCATCAACAAGTTCATTAAATGAATGAATTGAATGATTGGGTAAAGAGGAAAACCACACCAAGGTAATATCCTTCAAATTCTTAGGAAATAGTTTAGCTAACGGTTTATTGTCAAGGACAAAATCATTGCATAAGGCAGTATAGGCATTGAATTGATTAGTAGGGTCTCCTTTGCCTCCGTACTTCTCAAACCTAGGCATCTCAATTCCTTGTGGAATTGGTGTTCTTAATATTTCCAAAGATAATGGACTGCTACAAACATAATAGGTGGGTGGTACATTTTGGCTTTGGTGTATGGTAGATATTTGTTGTTGTATGGAAGAAATAGTGTTAAAAAGTTGTGTGATGAGGGGATCGATATAAGTGGTATGGGGTGGATGAGAGAGTGGTGATGGAGTGTATGTAGTGTTAGGATAAGTGAAGGGGACACTAATAAGGGTGAAGGTAGTGGAAGACGGGACATTCGATGCCACAAAAGAACTAGAAATGCTTGTTGGAATAGTGAAAGGAGTCACATGAATAACTTGTTTCATGGTTGTTGTAACTTGAGGAGTGGTATAGGTGCTATGGATGTTATGGTTGAAGGAGGAGGAATATGAGGTCCTCCATGGCTTACCATAGTGTTTGCTGGTTGAGATATAGTAGAGGTGGAAGAAGCCTGTTTTTGATATATCTCAACAATTTATTTCATAACATCTAAGCCTTCATCACTTTCAAGCATGTGATGGATGTTATCTATAGTGGGAATGGTAGTGGTTGAAATGTTTTCAAGACACAAGTTATGTTGGAGATGTGTCAAGTCCTCATGAATGTTAACTAAGTATTTGTATTGTGGAAGGTAATTAATGTTTGTGTCAACATGCATTGTAGGTGGAAGGAAAAGGTGTACTAGTGGTAGTATCCATGCCTAATGCACCATTGTCAATACCAGGAGTAGGAGCTATGGATAACCCAAGGTCCACAACGAATGTGCTATCGCGAGAATCCATGAGTCAGGAACTTTGCCTCACTAAAGTATTATTAATAGGGCACCAAACACTCATAAAAATACCACAAAAGGCAGGGTGGATGCAAATGCAATGAAAATTAGGAATAATAAAATGAAAATAACAAAAATTCTGTAAACTGAAACAGGAATGTAGTAACAAAGAACAAAAATGTAGAAAATACTGTGAAAATGATAGAAATTGTTGTGCAGAAAGTGTAACTAGACTGATTCGCCCAAGGTGGCGAATGAGTCTAGGGGTGAATTTTTTTGTGAATTTTCAAAAAAATTAAAGTGATTGGTATGATTTTCTGATACAAAACTAGGATGCAAATGCAGAATTTTAATAATTTTAATGTTTTGAAATGCAAAAATGAAATCTATATGAGATATTCACTAATGCAATGTTGTAAACCCTAGGATACAGAAACAATGCAAAAGATAATGCAATGAGTCCTAGTATGTAAATGTAGATGTAAATAAAAAATATAATGTTCAATATTCAAGTTCTCCAAAATGAACAATAGATTTTTGGGTGTAGGATGTTGACTCTCTTGCTCAATTAGGGTTTTTCACCTAAAGGAGAGAGATAGACCCCACACAAAATCTAGGTGGTTCACTCAAACTAATGCAAGTAAAATGAAAATATGTCTAAATGCAACAAAATGATAAAATGGATTGATTATTTATGCAAAACCTAAGAAATATGAAGTGTTTGAAAACACGGTGTGATATATAGAAATGAACTAGAAACATAAACAAATTAAAATATAACTTAATGAAATTGAATGGAGTGCACCTGGAGGTAGAATGATGATGTTGGAAGGTTCTAGAATGTCTTAGGAATCACTGTTGATGGCGAATGAGTCCTGCTTCTGGTAAATTTTGCTGAAATAGGTTTCAAGGTGTTGGCAACTAAAAACCTCAGAAAACACTTTCTCCAGCCTGGTAGTGAGACTCATTCACCATTAATGGTGAATCTGTCCACCTACAAAAATCTACAAATTCTGAAGTCAACTCTGTGGGTCCAGATCTGTACTTGTCTTTTGTCAGATTAACGGATCCAAATCTATAGAAAATGGGTTGAATGATGTCTCCAAGCTTGAATTAGGTCTTTGTTGACTTGAATAGCTTCGAGGACTTTTTTACCACTTTTCAACACTTATCTCTTTGAAAAATTTTCCTATAAGACCTGCAAACACACATGCAAAGAGTGGAAAAATGGTTAAGGGTTAGAGTATAGGGGTTTGCCTTGGTCAAACCCCACTTTGGTAATCAAACTCTTGATAAAGAAATGAAATGAGAAAGGAATGATGAAAAAATAACATGCAAGTTTCATAAACTCACCAAACCCTTATTGTTAAAGTCTGAAGATATGCCAATGGTTGCTCCAAGATGCTTGATAATTGCTTGATTAAATGATGGAAAAATGCTTGAATGCTATGATGCTTTTGATGAGTGAATGTTTGAATGAGTTGATGAGATGGTAAAATGATGGAAAAGCACATATTTATACACACTTATACCCTAATTTCCCCAAAATACATCATAGGCTGACCTAAGGTCTTAATGAACAAAAAATTGAAAGAAATTTGAAATTATTTTGACTTTTGTGCCGAGGGACTCATTTGCCACCCATGGCGAATGGGTCCCACTCAAGGCATGCAAGTGGATGTCAGGGATAAAGTCGTATTTAATGATGTTTTTTCGGGTTTATATTCAGAAAAACACTTAATTAAGGCCTATAGGTGTACAAAGGAGATAAATAAAGCATAAAAAAGGTGTATTTAGTGGTGAAAATCCTAGAAAAGTGTGAAAGTTTGTTACAAGACTTTGCAACACTTTAGAATAAGACTTGGCAAGGGATAAAAAGGGAATATTTAGATGAATTATAATAATAAGATTCTAGAAAAGTGTAGAAATGTGTTACAACACTTCACATCACCTTTACAAGACATCATAAAGTCTTAATAATTTAAATATTCAAGACTTAATGTGAATGTATAAGCTACATTACAACATTAAATCTCTCTAGAATAAGTCAAGCATCATAAGAAAAAGACCTAAATGACCATGAAAATGTCTAGAGATCCATTTTTCTATGGTATAGAGGTGTTCTTATGTATAGTGTGGTGTTCTAGTTTTTCTATGCATTTCTTCATGGTTGAACATCTACTTGTGCAGTTCAAATATGTTGATCAGAGGTGTTCAGAGGTTCTCTATCCAAAATTTCTTGGTTTGGGTCATTGTGAAGAAGTTGTGTTCACTAATGTGTGAACTGTGTTGTAGTGGTGTCTGGGAGAAATGGTTTTGCTTCTCATTTCTCTGCAATTTAGCTTCTAGTCTTGTGGTTCTAGAAGTGTGCTGATAATGATCATATGTACACCTATAATCAAAGTTTTTTGTGGTTTGCTACTTTGAAAGTTGGTTTCTTGAGTTATAGTGTATGGAAGGTTGTCTGAGTGTAATAGGTGTGTACATTCTTCAAGTGAAATTTTTTGTGAAGGAATTTGCTGGATTTACAGTATTTGTGGAATATTCCAGATTGTATTCAAGTGTTCTATATGGTTCCTAAATCGTCTTTGGATTTGATCAAGTATTTACTTATATGTTAATGGTGTTTAGACTAGTTCAATTGGCCTTGGGTGTTTACACTAATTGAGGATTTATTCTAGTAATTGTGGAAGTGTGATGTGGTGTATATGTTTGTTTTAGGTCTGAGTTAAGATGTGGTGTGGTTCACTTTCATTCATTTCCATCACAAGAATGCTTGGTGCCAACCTAATTTTAAATTGCAAAGTTGAGGTGCATAACCGACCTTGAAGAAAGTTTTGAAGGTTGAAGTTGGTATAAATAAGTGATAAGTTGATGGAGAATTAAGTAGTGTAGTGTGTTATATGAATTCAAGAGTTATGAAGTACAAATTTGTGAAGGGCAGTGTGAGCTTAATGAGTTAGACTACTGGAAGTAGTGAGCTAAAGGTGTCTACAATCTTCAAAGAGACTGTGAATTTGTTGTGATGTTGTGGTGGATCCTTTCTATAGCATTAAGATAACCTTCTAACTATAACATTCTTCTTTCTTCTTTTTTGTAATCTCGTAGTGGGCCTTTGGCAATGAGCCCTTCTTTCTTTTGGGCAATGAACCCTCTGGCAGTGATCCCTTTGTATTTGCTGTTGCAATTACTTTATAGTGTGAGCTAATCCTCACTATGGATTTTCCCTTCAAAGGGTTTTCCATGTAAATTTGGTGTTTTATTGTGCATGGTGTTGATGTGTTTTAGTTTTCTGCTATTTTCTTTCATGCTAAATCATTCTAATAGATTAAGGGTTAATTAAGTTGATGTGGACCTGAAGGTGTATGAGGGTTTTGAATGTTTTAATGTACAACTGATTCACCCCCCTTCTCAGTTGTCTTGTGTGCATTCAACATTATTAAAGGAAGAAAAGTAGAATTCATTTCTTTTAAGATATTTGTGTGTTTTGTTGATTCTTGGAGTTCTTGTAGTAGATATCTACCAATAAAATCTCAACATTTTTGAAAGAAAAGGGTAGTGAATCCATCAATACCAACGACTTTATCTAAAAACATGGAGAAATTAATCCCTTTTAATTATTTCAAGGTGAATTTTTCCATAAGAGACATGTTTTGATTCTTAAAGATTATCTTAGGGATATGAGCCAAGATCTTAGTATTTATATCTAAAGAAACATTTGACCTTTTGTGAAAATATTTTAAAAGAAAATAATTGCTTCATTTTTATTTTTCTATCTAAGATAAATTGATCGTTAAAGTAGAAAATACTTAATATGTGCCCTCTGATATTGGTAGAAACATGAAATAAATTAATATTCCTATCATTTCTCTTAATAAGAGCTCCCTTTATTTTGACTCTAGTAAATTTATTTCATGTATAAAGTCTCCTAGATAATTATGAATTGAGAAGTTTTTCTCTTTCAAAAGACTCATTGTCCATACCAAATTGAATTATATTAATATTTAAGGCTGATAAAATTTCTTCTAGTCAAGTCTTCTTAGTGAAGATGATTATGAATTAAGAGTTAGTGAAGATGATTATGAATTGAGAGTTATTCCATTCCTTTATTTTTTCTTTCATGAAACATAACTGATGACATAGCTAAAACATTCTTGATCCTTGGATAAAA
The DNA here is from genome assembly GCA_007258455.2 of Sequoia sempervirens. Lineage (NCBI taxonomy): Eukaryota > Viridiplantae > Streptophyta > Pinopsida > Cupressales > Cupressaceae > Sequoia > Sequoia sempervirens. The sequence continues at coordinate 321,154,405 of VDFB02353493.1, forward strand.
GGAAAATTTAACCACCAAGATGTGAGAAGGGTGATGAAGTTTGAACCCCTAAACCACATGGCCTCAAATTTGAAAGACAATTTAGTAGGAGCTTTATATTAAAAAATTACTAAGGACATTAAATAATGATCAAATCAGTAGTTGAACATTTGTTTGATAAGAAGATCTTGTCTTATCTTTTTGCTATTTTTTGAAAATATTTATGTCTATTTGATAGAATAAATTTACCATTTTGTTCCTGACACAATCATATAGATAGTTCAATACTATGAAATCTCTAAAAAAATTATAATAATTTGGGGAGGGATTATTCCCTTGATTTATCATCTACATCTAATATTGCATTAAAATCCCCACCAAAAATTGCATGCTTCTCTTGAAGTGGAAAAAGAATAGAACTCAAATATTTCAAAATTTTCCTCTTTTGAGTTGTGGAAGATGAAATATAAATGTTAAGGATCCATTGCATTTGAAAAGAAACTAGACTTTTAATAGTAGATGGGCATCTTTAAATTATTTAAATAATTAATATGTTGACTCTAATTATTTAAGCATCATAAGTATGATTTTATCATATATTAGTAATTTACATTAAATGAATAGTAAATATTTACTTGATATTATATTTAAGATAACTTTCCATTTGGAATTTTCATAATTTAAAATTGATCTTATATTTAAGATTTTAGAATTTTCAATTTTATGATTGTAATATATGATGCATTTTTATTGGCCTATTTTGAATTTTCATTCTCTTCTCTATTTGTTAACATACAAAAAATTAAAAATAGATCTAAAAAATTGATATAACTAATCAAGATACATGATCTAAAAATTTTAACTATTGATTCTTGATACATTATAAAAAGTGTGAATTACTCTGAAGTAGTCCTTCTATGAAACTAACATTTGGATGAAATTTGATTATAAAGAAATGTAAATTTTCTAGTATTCTCAAGAGCCTATTCCTGGTGTTTTGTGTCCAACAATGTGATGCTCGCCTTTCATTCTCTTGTGACAAAAAGCTTCCTCCTCTTCCATCCTACTCTTTTGCATCTATTTCATTAGCAATACAACTTAATTCAAATGTCTCATAATTTTATTTTATTTTGAATAATCATAATATTTATAAGATACTTAATAAATTTGAAAATATTGTAAAAAAAATTGACTCTTTAAAAATCAAAACTAAAATGTGCATGTTTCTAAAGAAAACTAGTTATTTTCTCTTGTTATGGGAAGAGCTCTTTATTGTTCTACAACATCAAATGAAAAAGGTGGATTATGAAAATATACTGTATATTAATTTTACAATTTGAAACCTTAAATTTAGGCTCTTCTTATGTGATATTGGAAAAAATATCTAGGGTCTAAATCACACTTATTCTAATATAACAAAAGGAAATATGATTAAAATTGATCTCAACACCCACTTGGCTATAAACCTCAATGGAAGACCCAGAATGGTGGATCAAGGTTTTAGTCCTTTATGGGGATGATGTGTTGATATGATTTTATTTCTTTTTTATTGAATGAATTTGATGATGCAATGAATATTACTAGTTTAATTATGAAAATGCAAAAAAATATTGAGATTTTTTGAAAACCCAGAACCAATAAACAAAAATAGAGTTCAAAACAAAAGATGGAAGACACATAAGAACCTAGCATATAAATTTGGGATTGAAACAGCTAGACAGGGGTGTTGGGTGCCCTAGACTGGGAAGCAACTACTCAAAATTAGACTTCAATCTCTTGTTACTCCTGGTTTGTAGGTTCTTCTTCTCAGTGCTCACTATTAGAACTTTGTTTGTTGTTGATAAAATCAACTTTACTTGATTTGATAAGTTGTAGGACTTGAATGCTTGAGTGAGAAATTAGGTCTTCAATCCTCCTCCAATTCATTTTAGATTTGTATCCTGCACATATAAAAGAGGGGGAAGGGTTGTGTCATATAGGGGCTTTCCTAATTCAAACCCTATTTTGGTATTTTTACCTCCACAACAGTTATGATGATATAAAAGAGACCTTACCCTTGCTCAAGTAGATGCTAAATGATAAATAAGTGATAAACTGACAATTGTCCCAACTCACCACTCACATTTGTATTCCTTGAGGAACTGAATTCATTGTAGTCATTATCTTCAAGGAGAAATTGATATTTGATTTGAAGTCTTGTAAGTGTTAGTACTCACAAAACAAATAAACATGAAACATAAATAAAATCACAAGAAAACATGATACATGGCTAACATGATGCTTGCCTGAAATAAGTGTTACTATATTTCTATTAATGCTACTTTTGATTGCTCAATTGCTCAATTAATTGCCTTAGGATTTGGTCTGCATAGTTGTTAGGATTAAAATGGTGAAAATGACTCATATTTATATGCAATTATTCTAATTTCCTAAAAATCAAATATTGATCTAGTGGACAAATGATTTTGGATTTTTAAATATTAAGATGCCAACACTAACATATTTCAAATTTAGCCAAAATAGGTTGGACAAGGGTGTTGGGCGCCCTAGTCTAGACTTATCCTTCTCAAGGCCTTAAAAATTGGTAGTAAATATTAAATATTTATTTTCAATCCTATCTTTCAAATTTGAAGATGTTTATAAAATAGGTAGATTAAATGCATAATTGGGTCCAAGCACATAGAAGGGAGCCAAACCTAATGTGAAATTGTCAAGAGTGATAATTATCGATGCTACATTTAGCCCCTACTTTAGTGAGTATAGAATTACAATGAGACTTACACTAAAGTAAGAATAATCCAACAAGGGTTCAATTATCCAAACATTCAATAGATAGTATGACATCAAATCTAGGGGATACACTAACCCCTAGATTCAATATCCTATTACAAGACAATGTAAGGATAAAGGAACACACACATGAGGTGTAATACAACATGAAAAACATAAACCATACATGATGAAAACACATAATATAACATATTGCAAACATAAACATGAAATGAAAATACTACATAGTACAAACACAATGTAAAAAAAATACAAACATGAAAAGAGGGTATGACAATCATGGAATAGCAAGCTCCACATAAATCTTACTAGGATCTATACCCAAGGCATTCATGAATCATAGGCTAATAAAGTTTGATATTTGCAAGGTGACCCATGAACCAAAACATCATAGGCTAATGAAGTCTAATATTTACTAGGTGAGTTTTTGCAACAGTAGGAAATGAAAAATGTACAAGGGCTAGTGAAGTCCAATATTCACTAGGTGTGTTCTCATGTCAACCATACCAAGAATTATAATCCCAATAATTATGATAATCAGCTACAAAAATGATCAATATTTTAAAACTACATCACAAATTTCAAGATGTGTGAACAAAGTGAAGCACATAATGGAATGTATGCCTACACCTTAAAGTAATTGCTAACACCAACTCTGAGAAATTTCTTTTAAGGGAGTAAAACAATATATGAAACATGACAAGGCCATGAGAGCTTATTGGAAAACCCTATGCCAACAATATGTTCCTAATAAAGCTAACTCATGACAAGGGGTTGCCCCAAAACAAAGCCACATAAGAAGACAAAATATATCACATAAGGGATCCACAAATTTGAGGTTAGTATAGACAACAGATAATATATAATATGATTATTCTTGGAATCATCATTCCCTGGATAGCCATGAAACTATTTTAACACAATGGAGGAATGGCACATTAAGAAAACAAACAATCTTTTGGATCAGCATGGAAGAGACCTAAATGTATCAATTCCTTGCATCATTACCAAAAGGAAACACAAGATAAAAATGTTCACAAAATAAAGATGAATGGAGATCATATAGATGAATATCATGACAGATTCATTTTCTTTATATCCTTGTGTCAACAAGAACAACAAGGATCATCCAAAGAAAACTAACTCAAAAACATGGACGGGTATGGTCAGTGGGGTCCTAGGTATGGTAGGTGGGGTTTGGCCCCGGGTAGTGGGGTCTTGTGGGGGCGATCGAAAAGGACTATACAATCAGCGATCTAGGTTGCCTACCTCTAATCCGAAACCAAATTCAACCTAATTAAGGGTTATTTAGGGATAAGGGTTAGATAAAGATTCCTTGGTTTGGGGATTCATAAAATAGAATAGAGAATCTAATCCCCATGTCTTCGCACATATATTACGTGGTTGAGGGAGAGAGTAAAGGTCCCACAATACGGATCTGGGAATTTTATGAAATCACGAGGCGATAGCGTTACTCCTAGATCTAATTGGGAGTATAATGAAGATGATGACCAACCATTGTCGATGACGTTGATGCTCATTAAAAGGATGTTGAGGCTGATTCCTATAAGTAATTACCTACTAAGAGGTGCCTCGCAAAGAGGAGGTGGAAATGTTGAGGCTGATTCCTATAAGGCTATGAGATTACCTACTAAGAGGTGCCTCGCAAAGAGGAGGTGGAAATGTTCTCTCCTGCCCATAACTTTACATAATCGAAGTAAGGAGGCACCGCGATTTAAAGGTTATGCCTTTGACTCATTGGATTTGATTTGATGGCCCCCTTCTTGGCTTGCATAAGTAATTTGGACTAGCGACGCAGTATGTATGTTTTTAATATGAAACTAGCTGGCTAATATACTATGCTCGTACTAGCACAACTAGTCAAATGTTCTTTTTGTTAGCACAATTAACAGCTTGAAACATAAATTTTTGGATTACCCATCTATGAAAAATTACAAAATATTATTTTTCAGTACTTTGTTTGCTATTTTTTCATCATCTAAAATGAATAGAGGTCTTGTTGGATGCAGGATCACATAATAATGTTGTGGAAAATTTTGTTAGACATCTGATATTATTACATATATATAAAAATAGATATTTAGCAATGTTTTCAAGGTCTAATGTTCATCAAGAGACACAAAGTTTATGGTTTCTTTTAAGTTTTGTTTCAAATTGCTTCTCTATTTTAACAGCTACAAGATATGTCTAAAAAGACTTGGAGACTGATTTTTAGCTAAAAAAATTATATCACAAATCTCTTGAGTTGCAAGAACTCAAAGGTTATTTTATGTATTCAATACATATGAAAAAAATTATTTGATTAATTGGAAGATAGGTATCCTTTATTTTTTTTTGTATAGTAAAATTATTAACTTAGTTGTCTCCATAATTTTGATGGTTGTTTTATTTCTACTAGTGGCCATGAGTATTCTATAAAAAATGTCAATAATTTACTTCTTTATATTCATTATTGTTGTACTATACTTGAACCTCTAATTACATCGAAGGCATATCCTATTTGATATGTATCCATCTTAATTTCCTCAACAATGGTTTGGATGCTTTATTACACCATGCAAGACATTTGGGTTAATCTTCACCATCCTTGTCAAAATTTATCATGTGCAAAAAAATTTAGTATGCCGCCAGAGAAGACATGACAATTATCTTACAAACTATATAGTAGTGTGAATATCTTATCGTCCGATCTACCCTTTTCCTTACATCAAACATGAATAGTATTAACTACTCTTTTCCTGCATACCTTCAATCTCACCTGCTCCTTGCCACCTGCATATGTCTCTTTCACTAGCATATTCATTTGTATGAGATATTTTCTCCATACTATATGTAATGACGAAAAATTGTCCCCCGTTGGAAATGGTACAATTTTGCCTAATTTGGGAATAATTAATGATGAATTGGACTTGATATCATCTTGATCTAGTGTTGTTATGTTTTTTACACATCCACATTGGATTTAGGACTTGTTTAAGCTAAATAAACCTAACTTTGTCTTGATTTAATGTTGCAAAGTGTATATATTTACACCTTCACATTAATTTTAGGGACCTTGGACCTAATGTTTCCTTAATCTAGTGTTGTAATGTTTTGTACACATTCACATTGGATCTAGGGCCCCTTTAAGCTAAATAGACCTAATTTTTCCTTAATTTAACGTTGTAAAGTATATTTATTTACACGATCACATTGAATTTTGGGATCTCTTGCATTTATGACCTTAATATCATCATTAATATGCCCCTAATACCCTATATTATACATCCCAAGGCATATTTTAACCAAAATCCCAACATAGACCTCATATAAACTTAATTTACACACTCCTCGACACTTTAGCAATCAAAATAAGTCCTGTGGGACCCATACGCCACCCTGGGCATATGAATCTCATTCAAGTGGGACCCATATGCCATAGATGGTGTATGAATCCCATTTGGCCTATTTTGAAGGATTTAAGCAAGAAAATAGGGTTTTAAATTTAAATTTCTTCTATGTCAACCTTTGGGATCTAATAAAGAGTCATTTGGATGGATTGCCTATATAAACAAGCTTTTAAATCCTTGTTTCACCTAAGCAAGAATAAGAAATCATGATATCAATTCAAGCAATCAAGAGTTAAGAATTTCAAGACTTTACAAGATCATTAAGAGAGCATTCAAGATCATTTGTAAGGCATTCAAGGGAAAAAATCTTCATCAATTGTTGCATCAATTCAAGATTCATCATCATGTCAAGGTCATCAAGCATCAAACATGTTGTTGAGCCAGTGATGTGATGTAGCATTGAAGATCCAAAATCAAGCATTGTTCTATACTTTATCTCAACATCAAGACCTACATTCTTCATGGCCACTTCATGCTAGATTGTTGATTCATGTTAAAAGACATCATTCAAGGTATTATTGTTCATGTTTCATGTTTCATGTCCTTGTTTCATTGCTTCATCATTTGGCTTAATTACCTAAAAGGGGTTTGACCAAGGAAAACCCCTATTCACTAACAAATCAACAAGTTTGTCTTCTCTTTACATTTGTGATTGTAGATCTAGGTATATTGGAACTTGAAGGATCATTGAATATTAGGTTACAAGCTCAAAGAAAGTTGTTAGAGTTGTCTCCCCATTTTTAAGGTTGTAATCTCCACTAAAAAGTCGCCTATAACCCTGAAATCAGAGTTTCAAATCCAGAAACAAAGAGGAATAGAATGAGTAGACATTGAAGACCAGATTCAGAGTTTGAAGCTCCAAAAAATCCTAACTAGACTCATATGCCAATCATGGTGTATGAGTCCCAATTTGCGTCAATTTTAAGATTTTTGTAGTTTCGGATAACCTTTTTCCATAAACCTATTCTTGTACAAAAACCCAAATCTGGGACTAATTCACCCAGCCTGGCATATGAGTCCCAGTCAACATTAATGTCACTATTTTCAGCATTTTAGAGATCCATCCAACCATCTTCAAGTTTTCAGGTGCACACATTTCATCTTGCATCTTTTTGTTTTGTTTTACAAGCATTTTTAGGCCATTTAGTGAAAGATTGCATCATATTAGGGTTTTGTATTACATCTTGCATTTCATTTGTCTTTCCAAGCCCTAGCTTAGTGGTGAACCCCTCATTAATCTCTAAGCATACCTTAGGATACCATATTGTCATATCTCTTCCTTCGTTATTCATTGGATTGAGATCTCTAGGGTTATCCTTGAATGTGGAGCATATAAAGTTTGTTGTCCTAGGTCCTAAACCCTTGGGGTGACAAAATTCTATCTCACATTTTGGTGAACCTACATTTAGAACATTTCATTTTTTGATTTGGAGTCCATCATTATCCTAGATGTAGCTTGCATTAACTTTGCATTAGGGTTTGCATTAGTTAATTGGAATTCTAGATATTTTAATTTTTACATTAGTAAAAGTGCATATAGGTTGCATTTTTGTATCTCAAATCATTGAAAAACATCTGAAAATTGCATTTGCATTTAGTCTATAGATCACTTGAACCAAAAAGCGTAAAATAACTTAAAATTTATTGAAAATTGAGCAAAAAACCCTCACTAGAACTCATATGCCCCTCTGGGCGAATCAGTTCGAGTGCACATCTAAAACTGCCTTTTATAGCATTTAAAACCTTGTTTCTGCACCCTTTTTTGCTACCATTAGTTATCTGTTTCAACTAGTTGAGTTTCTGTTTCATGTATTTCATTAAATCTAGCTTAAAGTGGTTCATTTCATGCATTTCTCAATTCCAAAATTGCATTTACAACATTTCATCCTTTAGGTTGTTGCATAGTGTAATAAAAAAATTACCTTGTTTCAAATCTGAAAATTGCATTTAAACATTTCACTTTAGGTCATAGAATTGCACTTTAATTGTACTTTTTCATAATAGGATGTTTTCTTTCAGGAGATGTGACTTTGATATGGTTAAAATGGATTGCATAAGTATAACATCCCCTCTTATGAGTTTAATTTAGAGTACAAGAATGAGGCCATTAAGAAACATGTTATTCATCCTTCTACTATCTTTCATAGTTATGAGAACATCTTAGAGAAAGCAGGTCAAACCATTGACACAATCCTTAATATTACATTTCCTATTGGTGATGATGGTATTTGATACAAGAGGATGCAAGTGTAGACAATCATAAAAGTCATACTTTTTCTTCTCCTGATACCTCTAGACTATTAGTGATGAAGGTATCTTGGTGAAAGAAGATACAAGCATTGAGAGTCTTGATTGTCCCTCTCCTCCTCCCCCTTTGGAAGATATTAGAAAACAAGAAGGTGAGATCATAGAAACATTTCTAAACATCACCTTACCTAGTCTCCATTCATCCCTTGCTTGTGAGAATGCTTTAGTGAAAGATGATGATATCATAGATATCCATGACAATCAAAATTGTCCTTCTCCTAATATCACTCCTCGATGCGAAGAGGATAGGTTGGTGTTAGAAGATGCACCTATTGAGAGTCATGAGAATCTTGTGAACCTCCCTTCCCTAATGCTCCTACCATTTGGAAAGATCTATTTGGAAAGCATGAAAATCATAATTGTCCTTCTCTTGATGCCTCCTCTACTTGTGATGAAGCTACTTTAATAAATCTAGCCATGGAATGTGATGAACATCTTACAAGCTCTCCTACTAGGGTAGATAGTATGGCATAAGAGAATAAGTCCTTAGAGAAAAAGGATGAATTCATAGACAATCAAATTGATCCTTCTCTTAATATCCCCAATATTGATAAAGAAGATATTCTGACCTCCCTTAATTGTGATGAAGTCATTTTAGAAGAACCAACCTTTGAAGGTCATGGACATCTAGCTGGTAGTTCTCCTAAAAACTCTCCTCCTAGGGAAGATATCATGGTGCAAGAAAAAGATAACATTGACAATAATGATATAGTGCCCTTAGATGAAGATGATGAAGTAATATTAGACTCTCCCTCACTAAGGGAAGTTACTATTATTCAACCTCAAATCATCCTTTACCCACCTTCACACAAACCTCCAACTCAAAAAAAATCCAAACTTATCCTTTACCCACCTAAGAATAATGTTTTGCAACAGCTGAGTCATAATAATATTGTTCATACATATAACACTAGAAACAATCCACAACTAAGACAAAAAGCTTCAAAATCCCTCACATTTCCTAATACTATCTTACCAAGTCCCCTTTGTTTCCCTCCAAAAAGTGGAAAGGAGTATGATCTTGTTGAAAAACTAAAGAATACTCTTGTTAAGATATCATTATGGGACCTTATTCAATCCTCCCCTCATTATCACAACATGATTCAAAGTGCTTTACAACAAGTTCCTAACCATCATAATGTACACTCAAATGATGTGGCAGCCCAAATTCAAGCCATAGCTTTGAACAACCTAGATATTACTTTTCATCAACATGAGCTACCCCTTTTGGAAATGAGAAAGAAAAATGATGCCTTCATGATAATAGCTAGATTTAATAGGACGGGAATAAAGTAAACCCTTGTTGATAATGGCTCAAATTGAATGTGTGTAGTGTGAAAATTTTGGATAGACTTGGTGTGGATAAATCAAGAATTGAACCTAATTATTTATCGATTCAAGGATTTGAGAATGTAGGAAAGCAACCATTGGGTGTGATCACTTTACCTATTAAAGTTGGAAAGGCCACATTAGAAACATCGATCCATGTTATGCCTCACGAACTTTCATATAATGTTCTTTTAGGAAGACTGTGGATTCATGCAATGAATGGGGTGCCTTCTACTCTTCATCATGTAATGAAGTGTGTCTACAAGAACAAAGTATATACAATCAAAGTCGACCCTAAACCAAATAGTTGTTGGAACATTTTCAAACATAAGGAAAATCCTTTGAAAACATTGACACCAACTGCACAAGTAGAACCCGCGCAGTAGAAGGAAAACAAAAAACACATTGAGGAAGTCACGAAGCTCTTAGAAGATGATTGGGGTTCCTTAGATTTCACACCAATATTCATGGGAGAAAACAAGATCATAAACAAAGACTCTAAAAAGGGCAAAGAAAAATCAGTAATTTCAACACAAATTTTGAAAGACCCTTCAAAAGTATCCACTTCAACCACTTTAGAACAAAAGTGAAAAAATTACACAAAAAACTTTGACAAAACTGATTACGAACCACTAAATCTAAAATAAATGAAGTAACTTTATGGAAAAGGTTATGAACTCATGAAACAACTTGGGTATAGTGGAAAAGGATGTGGTGCTAGAGAACAAGGTTTATGTGTCCCTATAGAGCCTCACACGCAAGAAAAGACTAGTGGTCTTTGTTATTGTCCCTCAAAAGCAAAAAAAAAGCCTTCACTCAATATCAACACTCTTACAAAAGATTCTTCTAAGTCGATTTTAACACTAGTGCATCCTAAATTGATTGACACTAGTGGTCTTGTTTGCCACACTTTGAAAGAAACAAAAGAAAGAAAGAAATATTTTCTTAATGTCAATGTCATCACGTAAAACACTACTGATTTGAATTTGTTATATTTTACACCCTCCTATAAAGGAGAGAACAAAATCTCAAAATCTAAAGAGTCTTGTGTAAGTATGACATCTTGTACTAAGCAAGAAATATCTTTGTCACAAAATAATGAAGCATCCTCTACTTTTGATCAAGAGAGTATCTTGTTGAGACTTCTCCAAGATTGTTTTATATCCCTCCCTCCAAGAACAAGAAAGAAATTTTAATGCAAGAGTTTATTTTGTGCATATCATAGAGTTCATGGTCATGCTACTAATGAATGTAAGGCTTTGAGTAACAAAATTCAACATCTTAGGAACTATGGTGCTCTTCCTTGCATTGAAACACCAAGTTCCTCTTTTCATTTTGGATCATCTTTGTCCTGCACTAAGTGGGGGCAAGGGGTTAGATAGCCTTGTCCTTGTATGTCACTTTTCATGTACATATAAGAGAAAGCTTGGTATGTAGACGACATGTCTTAAGTTGACTAGCATGTGACATAGTTCGATTCAGAAACATATGACTTGGCATAGGGATTTCCAAGTAAGCTCGCATGTCTTCTTCTACTTTAAAGCAATTTCTTACAGCAATGCAGTTAGCAACTACTTTATAGTGAGGACATACATCAACCCTCATATTTCATTGTGCAATTTTCTTTCTTCTTGCAATGCATCCTTTTCTTGGTGGTGTCATTGGGCTTGATTTCCTTCGAGAGCATGATATTTATTTGAGTTGTCCTCTCTTAGAGACATTACGCACAATGCTCCCTAAGAAGATACCTTGCACGAACTAAGCAAAATACCTTTGAACATTCCTTACACTATTTTGTATTTACATCGGTTAGATGGCCACCTTGCATAACACACTTTGTATTCCTATGGAGCCATCTTGTTTGTTCATGATTTTTAAGCATACAAAGCTTTTCTTGCCTCATGAAGCTTGAAGTTCATTATAGTGTGGTTCCTTATCAAAGTTATTAGGATGTATAACTTTGGTATGGTTTAACAAGAAGCGAAACCGAGACATGACTTTCCCTTAGTTGCTCGTGTGTGTGTGTGAGCACATACCAGCCGTGTATGTATGTGTCTCACCCTTTTGGATTACTCACCCTATGGATGACTTGATGTTTTGTGGCCCTAAAGTGAGCACATTTTTGTTAAAGCTTGATCCATCTTTTCTTTCTTTTTCTTTCATCAATGACATTGTATGCTTGTGTATCTTGTTTTGTTGCATACTATACACCTTGTGCATGTCCTTTCGTGCTTATGTTCGTTTGATGTAGGATCTTGGATCCTAGGGGCTTGGCCACCTCCTTTTATCTTTTCCATCCTTTATCATCCACATTGGTACACTTGAACCCCTCTTGAATGTCTACTTTAGTGTGAGTTTGAAGCAAGTTCATCTTCTCACTAAAGTGGGGGCTATATGTAATGACGTAAATTGTCCCCCCATGGAAATGGTACAATTTCACCTAATTTTGGAATAATTAATGATAAATTGGACTTGATATCTCCTTGATCTAGTGTTGTGATGTGTTTTACACATCCACATTAGATTTAGGGCTCGTTTAAACTAAATAAACCTAACTTTGCCTTGATTTAGTGTTGCAAAGTGTATCTATTTACACCTTCACATTATATTTAGGGCCCTTGGACCTAATGTTTCCTTAATCTATTGTTGTAATGTGTTGTACACATTCACATTGGATTTGGGGCCCCTTTAAGCTAAATAGAGCTAATTTTTCCTTAATTTAATGTTGTAAAGTATATTTATTTACACTTTCACATTGAATTTTGGCCCTCTTGCACTTATGACCTTAATATCATCATTATAAGGCCCCTAAGACCATATATTGTGCGTCCCAAGGCATATTTTAACCAAAATCCCAATATAGACCTCATATAAACTTAATTTATACACTCCTCGACACTTTAGCAATCAAAATAGGCATTGTGGGATTCGTACACCACCCTGGGTGTATGATTCCCATACAGGTGGGACCCATACACCATAGATGGCATATGAGTCCCATTTGGCCCATTTTTTAAGGATTTAAGTAGGAAAACAAGGTTTTAAATTCAAATTTCTTCTATGTCAACCTTTGGGATCTAATAAACAGTCATTTGGATGGATTTCCTATATAAAAAAGCTTTCAAATCCTTATTTCACCTAAGCAATAATAAGCATTCATGATATCAAGTCAAGAACTCAAGAGTTAAACATTCCAAGACTTTACAAGATCATCAAGAGAGCATTCAATATCATTTCTAAGGCATTCAAGGGTAAAATTATTCATCAATTGTTGCAGCAATTCAAGATTGATCACCATGTCAAGGTCATCAAGCATCAAGCATGTTGTTGAGCTAGTGATGTGATGTAGCATTGAAGATCCAAGATCAAGAATTGTTCTATACTTTATCTCAAGATCAATACCTACATTCTACATGACCACTTCATGTTAGATTTTTGATTCATGTTACAAGACATCATTCAAGGTATTATTGTTCATGTTTCATGTCTTATGTTTCATGTTTCATGTCCTTGTTTTATTTTTTCATCATTTGGTTTAATTGCCTAAAAGGGGTTTAACCAAGGAAAACCCCCATTCACTTACAAATCAACATGTTTGTCTTCTCTTTACATATGATTGCAGATCTAGGTGACTTGGAGCTTGAAGTATCATTCAATATTAGGTTACAAGCTTTGATAAAGTTGTTGGAGTTGTCTCCCCATTTGCAAGGTTTTAATCTCCACTAAAAAGTCACCTACAACCCCGAAATCAAAGTTTCAGATCCAGAAACAAAGAGTAACATAAAGAGCAAACATTGAAGACCAAATTCATAATTTGAAGCTCCAAAAAACCCTAACTAGACTCATACTCTGGAGTCCTAGTGTATAGTCCTAGTTTAGGTCAATTTTGAGATTTTTGCAGTTTCATATAGCCTTTTTCCAAAAACCCGTTCATGTACAAAAACCTAGATTTGGGAATAATTTCCCCAACCTAGAATATGAGTCCTAGTCAGCATTAAATTCATTATTTTCAGCATTTTAGAGCTCCATCCAGTCATATTCTGATTTCCAGGTGTACACATTTCATCTTGTAGCTTTCTATTTTGTTTTACAAGCATTTTTAGGTCATTTAATGAAAGATTGCATCATATTAGGGTTTAGCATTACATCTTGCATTTCATTTGTCTTTCCAAGCCCTAGCTTGGTGATGAACCCCTTATTAATCTACAGAAATACCCTAGGATACCCTATTGTTAGATCTCTTCCTCCATTCTTCATTGGATTGAGATCTCTAGGGTTATCATTAAATGTGGGACATAGAAAGTATGTTGCCCTAGGTCTTAAACCCTTAGGGTGATAAAATCCTATCTTACACTATATATATCCGTTTTCATGGTATTTTCTTTGCAAAACTCACTGCCATTGAAATCAGATGATCAACTAAAGACTATTTTATGTGAAAAGTTTTTCTACCTTTTGTTGTTGAAGATTATCTGAGCCATGTATAACTTTCATAGAGTTCATGTTCTTGAATAAGTATTTCTTGTGAAATGGTATTTCGTATACCACTGATAATTCCCATTATAGTTGCCATGGGAATCATCCAATTAGCTCTTCTAGTGGAAAAGGTACTCATTTATCCCTCAAATTATTTCCACTTTTGAGTGTTTGTGTAAAATTTTCTTTGTTTGTTTAATGGATAAATTTAATTAGATCATGACTTATAAAAAATTGGAAAAATTGGAAACCCTCTTCTAGGAATTCTACCAGTGCAAGAATCCCCTTGTCCTCCTTTGTTATTACAATACCACCCTCTTCAAATGCTGATAAAGACTAGCAAAGCAAAAAAAATTCTACAAGCTTAGAAGACCTCTCGATTTGAGCATCTCCACTAAAAGAGGTGTAGCCTTTGACATGCACCAATAATTACTTTGATGACTGATGAGGCTAAGAGTGTTAAAATGGTTCTTGTAGTTGAATCCCTCAAGTTACCATTCTCTGATTGCATAATTGCTACATGAAACAACAAAAATAGGTGTTCCACCTTTTGGGAGGTGGAACACAAAATAGGTGTTTAGAAACCTAGACCTATTTCCCTCAAGTTTTATTCAAGGAAACCCTAGAGATCTCACTCCCAAGATGGAATGAAATAAGGAGATCTACTAAAGGTTGTCCTAGGATGTGATTAGAGACTAAAAAGGGGTTCACCACCAAGCTAGGGCTTGGAAAGACACGAAATGAATGTAACATGCAAAGTACTATGCAAAACCTAATGAAATGACATAGGAAATGAAATTGAAATACAAAATGATAAACTAAGAATGAATAGAGGTTCACCTATAAGAAGGATGAGGTCAAAAAAAGCTCCAAAACCCTGAAAAACTTGTTATTTAATGCCCACTAGGACTCATAGGCCAGTCTTGGTGATTTAGTCCCAGACTATGGTTTATGTGCCAAAACTAGAATTTGATAGTGTATGATTTGAAACAACTGAAATCTGAAAAAATCCCTATGTTGAGATTATGGATGTATAGTCCCTAAAGCTTTGGAATCTTCAATGGAGAACCCTTGCTAGGAAAGATAATCAACCGCATAGAAAGTGTTTCAACTAGGCATGCACAATAGAGATTCTATTGATCTACACTATGAGATGATTACAAATGTACAAATTCCCTAAATATATAGGCATGAGAGAGATGCAAGATGCAAGATGATGTTGCCATGTGTCATGATCTAACAACATGTGACAACATGTGAACCCTATCTAGAAAATTATTAAATGTTGAGATAAGTTCTAGAAGGACAAATCATCTTCTAGAAGGAACCTTATCCCTACAAACATGGAAGGGGACATTACCCCATTATTAAATGATTTATTAAAATTCAACCTAGGACTAAATGATATATGACCTAAGTTAACTTATGCTAGTGTAATAATTAATTTAATTACACTAACACCCCCCCATAAGTTCAACTTAGGGAGGAAAATGCAATGATTATGCAGAGATGATGATGATGATGATGGGTCCTAGCTACGAGGCCATGTTAGGTACCTATTTACATGAAGAAGATATAGAAAATATCCCACAACCGGAGAAAATGGGAAAACCCAGTGGGGACAAAACCCCTCTCCAAAAAGGAGATGAAAATGAAAAAAATGTGAGATAGGATGGGAAGGATGGAGGACTCCCAAATACCCCCCAAGGACACCATCCGTCACATGGATACAATACATTAACCCCCCCACAGGGAGGAAAGAGAGAGACAATATATCCCCCCCAGAAGATGTGATCACCTACAAAAATGGTAAGTGTCTGAATAAAAAACATGATCCAATGTTGATAAACAACTTTTCTCCCTTTCGGAAGAAACAAAACCAAGTGAAAGTGTAGGGATGCTTCCCATTCTAGATAGGAATTGAAGGAAGGAAGGATGAAAATGGATGTCGATGATGTCTTTGAACTCTACTCAAATGTCTCCTTTCCTAAAGATTAAGATGCCACAATCAGTGAAGAGGGTGACAAATCAGGATGATACAAAAATTGATGTTGAACAATATCCAAAGATAGTGATGGAATGGATATTATGGAGACTTGATAGCCACCCCTAAATGAAGTGTCCTCAAAACCACTAAAAGAAGTCTAAAGCAACAAATGTGTCCAAACCACAAGTCTCCCGCTAGGAAGAAACAAATCCAATGGTGGATGCTGAAGAAACCTCAAATCTTGAATGGAATGACAGGAAAGAAGTCTCATATATGAAATATCTGAAGAGAAATCAAGTGCCTCCAAGAGATTCTCTGGATCCCCAAGCATGGTTGAGACAAAAGGATGAGGAAACTCAAGAAAACTCTCCAAAGTGTGATATGAATAGAGTGATATCCCCTCAAGAATGTCCTCCAAACTTGTAGAAGTAGCCAAGTCAATGATACCTAAAACAAAGCCATCCTGTGATGTCAAGTCTGGAAAATTGAATGTGTCCTGATGAATGATGATGGTGGAAGCCTCAATCAATGACTTTGGACAAGGAATCATTGAATGTGAAGGGATACCAATAGTCTCTAATGGAGAAGAAGCATCTAAAGGAACCTTGTCAACCTCTTCAGAAGATTCAAGGCAATCAACTTCTTGCATAACAATAGCATGATGGGGTACCTGATATGAGGAATGACATTCTGAATCATGATCATCAGGGAAGATTGGAGTGTCTGATCCTCCATATATCTCCAAAAGCTTAACCCAAAGGATATGAGGACAAACGCAATGATCAATAGATCTCAAAACATCACAATCAACTTGCATTGAAATGATCTTTAAGACAGTGTATATGCTACAACTCCAAGCAAATTCATGAATATCTTCACTCATATGGGGAACTCTATCAGATGAGGCAACAAATCAAGTGATTGGAGATGGTGGTTGATCCCATCTCACCGTTGTGAATAGTTTCCCTTATGCAACATAACCAAAGAAGGATTATATGAAAGCCCCATAATGATCTTTCTCCAAAAATACAAAGACAAATGACCTTCAACAAAAAATAAAGACTTCCAAGGATGATGTGCAACTGAAGTGATGCTACCCAGATCAAGAAATCTTTTCCCAAGCTTCAGGATATCTAAGCTATTGAAAAAATACACCAAAATGAAAAAACAAATGCAAGAGTACTTGGAGCTAAAACTGATCAAGGGGTTTGGACTGACAAAAAAAGCTCTAAAAATACTTCGTGATGCAACTAGAATCACTGAGATCCGATGAACGGTTGCAAAGATATGATCCTTTATGTCCAAATTAGGGTTTTTTATTTAGTTGGTTGTAGAATTCTCTAAGAGAAAAATTTAATAGAACTAATGTCACCACTAGAAAGTGCTCAAAATTCCCTTTCCGATAATATCTCGTTTGCCGATTTTTGATACCATGGTGAAAAGTTATGATAAAATGAAAAAAATGCCTATATGTGGCACTTTGCAGGCTAAAGAGGGTAAAAAAATAAGCCCCTTTGGGCTGGAACTTGGTCCTTGATGTGACCTTAGTTGTAGGTAAGGCAAAAAAAGTGTGCCCCCAGAAAGGGTGGCAACAGGACTAAAAAATAGGCGGAGTGGCCCTTTTGAATGGTGGCACCACTCACAAATAGCAAAGCGCTTAGACCTTGATAGGACCACTGGTAGGTAGAGAAGAGCTCAACAGATGAAGGGCTGAGGATTTTTTATGACGGTACAAGAAATCCCGGTGGCAGAAGAAAGCAGCCTGGTTGGCAATGAAAGGAAAAGGTGTAGTTAGATCGGTCAGTCAGGAAAGGTGATGTGATGGATCCGTAGGTAGGCAGAAAAAACACGATACCCTCCATACAATGTGTACCACCCTCTACTAAGATTGAACAACCGACCAATGTCCTTGACTGATGATTAACAAAACTCTACCAATACAAAAAATAGTGTAGATTAAAAGGCCAGTGACATAAATGCACTGTAGACTATATTTTGAAGGAGACAACAGAGAAAAAATTATTTTGATTTTTAATGTTGCCTAAAGGAAATAAAAAATAAAAAGGTTTTTGAATATATGTCGACCTTGTATTATAAAATCTATAGAATGAAATATTTAGCCAATAGAGATAAAAAATAGTCCAAAATTATATAGTATGCAAAAGATATATCAAACAAATCTAATATATTGAATGTCGACCGGTAATTAAAATATCTGTTGCTCCAATTTATATTTTAGAAACTATAGAAAAATGCCCAAAAATATTTTTTTGCCAAAACAATAGAATATTAGCCTGATTTTTCTGAAACGAATAGTGGTCTGCTGCTAAAAAAAAATCCTTAGAGGACAACTAACCGAGGTGATTTTTTACTGTGAATTGTACGGATAGTACAGTTGATTTTGCAAACTCTAAAATACCTCTGATGGCTCTCAGGTTGATGATTCCAATTTTGATGAATGTGTAGGTGATCCTAGGGTTTTGAGGCCTTCTAAAAAAAATGGCGAGCTCGGATCTGACTCTATTTGCTTCAGAAATCAGCTTGATCCCCAGGTGGAAACAAGTAGCCTTCAATGGAAACCTTCAAGCCTGCAAAGAATCTCGCACACCAACTTTCTTGATCGAGGGTTGATGTTTCACTCGACAAGCTATGATACCATGTTGAGATTATGGATGCACAATCCTTGAAGCTTTAGAATCTTCAATGGACGACCTTGGCAGGAAACATAATCAACCACCTGGAAAGTGTTGCAACTAGGCATGCACAATAGAGATTCTATTGATCTACACTATGAGATGATTACAAATGTACAAATGCCCTGAATATATAGGCATGAGAGAGATACAAGATGCAAGATGATGTTGCCATGTGTCATGATCTAACAACATGTGAACCCTATCTAGAAAATTATTAAATGTTGAGATAAGTTCTAGAAGGACAACTCATCTTCTAGAAGGAATCTTATCTCTACAAACATGGAAGGGGACATTACCCCATTATTAAATGATTTATTAAAATGCAACCTAGGACTAAATGATAGATGACCTAAGTTAACTTATGCTAGTGTAATAATTAATTTAATTACACTAATACCCTGTACTGAGACTTATACACCACAAATGGCATATTAATCCCACTCAACTTTTTTAGGGTTAAGGCTTGATTTTCCTATCCTATCTCTACTCTTCCTTTCACACTTTGTTTTTAGATTCAAAACCATGATTTGCAGCTTGTAGGTGACTTTTAGTGAAGATGTGTTATGCCTTGCATAGCCACCCCATTATTATTTTGGAACAAAATGTGTCCCCCTTTGTTTTGTTTTTGTCATTTGGTTTTGTTTGGGCTTAAGAGTTGTCTATTTTGCTCCTAAGTCCTTATTTCTTTTTGTCTGCCGAAAGTAGGGTCGAGATGGAAACTGGACTTGAAACTTTTGTTTTGGCTCCAAGTTCATATTTGATTCTGGTTTCGCATCTACCTTCCTTCTTTGTTCTTTTCTTTTTTTTTCGGTGTGTCTTGCACTCTTGGGTTTGTTTCTCCCTTGAGTTGTTTACCATTTTCCTTATGTTTTGTTTTGCCTGAGTTGAAGTGTAACCAAAGTTGGAAGAGAACTTGGAACTTTGTAAATTTTTTAGATTCTACTTCTATTTTGATTCTGACTCCACTCATTTGCTTTGTGTTGTGTTTCTGTTGGTGTTTGGCTTGGGTCCTATTTTTGTTCTAGTCCCGGGGTGATCCCACAATAGTGGTTTACAATTTTTGGCCAAACTGGACACTGACTTTTTTTTTTTAACTAGATTTTCACATTCGAGCACCTATATCGGTTAAACCGTGAGGAATTTGAAGATGATGCAAACTAGAGTCTTGTCACATTTTGTCTGTAGATTCTAAAAATATTTTTTTCAAAATTTTTGGAATCATATTACACTTCTTTTTCCATCTCCCACTAAAATTGGTTTTTCAAAAAACAACATTTTTAAAAAAGTGATGCACACCTTATAACACAACTTTTTCTTGAAAGATAAAATTCTAATTCTTCAATTTAGATTTGTAACTTTGATATCTAGTGCTTCCACTTGGTTAGATAGTTTTTTTATTGAATATTTTTTCTTT
>VDFB02353493.1:321174892-321355822 GCA_007258455.2 Sequoia sempervirens
TTTTGACAAGATACAAAGCATTTGCTAAATACATCCTATAAACCAAGTCAAGGAATATGGTGTTGGAATTTGTGCCAAATTTGGTGCCATTTTTAGGTCATTATTTTGGCTCATGGTTTTGGTAAACCACACTTGGTTTCTGGTTTAAATTTTTCCTATTTATGGGTGCTTGAGATGGAGAAAGCATAATGATTTTATAGGTATCATCATGCTACTAGAAATTACTCCATATGAATCACACATGTTGATGATACTACTATAAGGGTATGCACATGAATATTTTATTGTAAATGATATTATTATCAAATAATATAATTGGTTCATGTTTTTGGTTGTGGGATTTTTCTTCCAAGAGGATTTTCTCATGTACATAATTATGTTATAAATTTATAATTTATACATTTTTCTTGTAACTAAAATTAAATCTATTTTGCATATTTATCTCTTGATAGGTTAATATGGGAAGTGTTTCCACACCTCAAATTCCTTTTAAAATACTATCCAAGTCTTAATCAATTTACATCCTCTATCTTATTGTGCAATACCTACCTACCACCAAAAATGTGTAGAGATGGACATTTTTAATGTTACAAATGATACAATTTGTGGTTCTATTTGAACTTCATAACTTTATATTGTTTGTTTCCATATGCTATTAAGTTCTTATATATGTTTCACTTGGTCTTTCCATTTAGGAGCAAGCTATCCATAGCTTTGATTGTTGAAATGGGAAGGAATATTTCATTTACACATAAGACATCAAAATGTATGCAAAATGGGGAAGAAAATCCAATTTGAATTCAACAAATTTGAAAACCCTTTAAAAATTTCCAAACAAATCCAATTTGAATTCAACAAATTTGAAGAAAATTGCATCTAGGATTTCAAAAATTAACAAATAAATGCATTTTGAACTCTAAAAAAATTGAATTTCAAATACCTGGTGCTTGATGTGCAAGTTGGGTTGATGAAGTTTGGAGAGACGAAGTTGAGGTTGTGTTCGTCGGAAAGAAGAATTCAGTTTGCTCGCCATCACAGTCTCAGTTCACCCCACGCAGGGAAAGCAACTGGTAAATTTAGAAAGTGAAAATGATAATCAAAATGAGAATGTTTTTGTTTTTTGTCATATTTAAGGGGGTTCAGTCAAACCCATGTTCGACCGAACCCATTTAAATATGATTATTTTTAATTAGGGTTTGCGGGTTCGGTCAAACCAGTGGTTCGACCGAACATATGTGTTCGCTCGAACCCATAATGATGTTCGGTCGAACCATTGGGTTTGGCTGAACCCCTTGAGTTTGTGGAAAAGGAAAAAAAAGAAATTTCCTTCCTCATATAATTTGTAAACCACTATTCTAAAGCCACCCCCTGCTTCCCATTGTGTTTATTGTCCTTGTTTCATTTCTTGTTCCTTTGGACGGAGCAGAACCAGGAACTTGGAACTTTGTAAAATTTTCACTTCTAGTTTTGGTCCTGATTCCGCCCCCGTTTCATTTTTTTGTTTGTCTTTGTTGTGGGATCAAAGCCGGGTTCGGAGTTTGATAAGAGGCTTGTTAAAACTTTCTTGTTTTGTTCTAGATCTAGGTCTGCGTCCTCCCTACTTTTGGTGTTCACTCGAGTTAATAGTTCATTGGAATTGATTGCTCTGCCTCTAACCTACTACATTTATGACATTAATTGTAGGATCCTCGCATGGGAAAAATGTTTTTAAAATCTTAATTGTGTTTAACTGGCTCATTATCTTGGTTATCTAAGCTGTTTAAGTGAACTAGAGCTAGGAGAACTTTGTGAGAGATGATTTGATTGCGGGGGTGTGTCAATGAGTGAATCTTCATCAAGTTTCGGTCTGTCCTTGTGAAGCATTTCAAGGTAGGGTTTCTTTTCCTTTCTTTTCTTGTTTTTTCTTTGTCATTTCTTTCTCGTTTTCTTGTTCGTGGTGTTTCGGTGCATTCGTAGAATCTTTTTCTATGAGTCTTTGCTTAATTCTTTGTTTCTTCTAGTTTTTTTTGTCTTTTTATGTTTTTTGTCCTATTTTCTTTCTTTTTGTTTGTTGTTTTCCATTTGCTGTTACTTTCATGATAGGTGTGTTTTTTTATGCCCTAGTTTCTAACTAGGGTTTCATTTGGTTGGGTCCTCTACATGTTAAATGCTTTTGGTTTTATTTTAAGACCCTTTCTAATTGTTCTTCCTTGTCAATTTTATAATCTCCATGTCGGGTTTGTGATGCCCTATTTTTTTGAGTCGACATGTCATGCGAACTAGGGTTTACTCGATGACCTTTGCAAAATATTTTGGCCTTAGGGTTTACATTGGTCTTTGTATGGTTAAGAGGTGGGGTTAAGCCCCTCTATTTGGATTCCTTGGTAAACCCATGTGACCCAAGTCCTTAGATTCATGGGACCATGTCTTTCGAAAATGTGCTCCATTTTTTATATTAAACTAGGGAAAGTGGACTCAGGACCGAACTCATCTCATTGATGTTGGTGTTTGGGTTCATTCCCAAAATGATCCTACTTCTGGGCATTGATAATTTTGGTCTTTATACTTTCCCCTCAGTGGAGGCAGAATTGGAGTGGAAGTTGAACTTGGAACTAGCGATTGGTTCTAAGTTTGGTTTCTGTTATGATTCTGGCTCCGGTCTCATTCTGGTTTCGGTCCTAGTCCTACTTGGTTTTGAAATAGTTTCCTATTCCTTATTCTTTTGTGGCTCTACCTCCGATGAAGTTTTAAATTTGGCTAAGTATGAAAGTTGTCCTAAAGAGGTAAAGGAAGGATGGTGGTTAATGTATTGAATTTTATGCTTTTTGTTCATCTAATACAAGAGTTTATTCCAAAGATTGAGGGATGTCAGGAGCATCAAAAGAGGCTTCTCAAAGAATCCAACCAATAGAAGCTTCAATGAAAGGAGCTAGGCCAAAGAAGATCAAAGTGGAGCAACTCCCTTATACTCTGAGATACAAACATAGGGAAGCTACTCTCACTACTAGCAAGGTTGATTCTAATTTGGAAGACATAACCAATACCAACCTAGGTGCATTCAGTTATGAGGAGTTTCTCTTGGAGACATTCAGTGAAGATGTAAGAGGAAGGACACAAAGAATTGTCCAATCTAGACTAGCACATGTTGCCATCTTCCCCCTGTCTATCCAATGTCCTGAATTGATAATGACTACAACTGGAGCATACAATCCCGCCACTAGGAAATGTGTGGATTTGTAGGGGAATGTTATCATTGACTTAACACCCCAAATGATTAGATTTATGTTTAATGCACCTGCTCCACATAATTCTAGAAAACTCAATGAGGAAGAGGCATTGAAACTATGTAGTGACAGGAAGGAAGCAAATATAACTCATATGAATAGGAGTTGGATGAGAGTTGAGAAAAAGTCTTTGACTAAGCTTCCTAACCAGCCTAAAAGGGTAGACTTCTACAAGGAAAGTTTAGACATAATAATGATGCTCTCTAGGGTGTTTGGGAAGAGGGATGCTTCCAAGTTCAAGGAATGGATGTTTCCATTTATCCAGACTATCCTTGATGGTAGATAATAGTTTTATTGGCCTATGATTGTCTCAGATTGTATACATAATTAGATTCTTAGAGTGAGAGAAACGAAGAGTTTCTTCATGACCTCTTATGTAATCTATGTAGCTACTAGAAGGGGGATTTTTCCTGAACTTAATGCAGTAGGTATATTACAAGAGGCTCAAGGAAAAAAGAATGCATGGGATCACTATGATCAGCTTACCTTGCAAACCTCTTAGGCACACTACAGAAGGGTTAATGATGCATTTCTATATGTCATCATTAACTAGCTAACAAGAGATGTTGGTTACATACTGAGTAGGGAGGCCATGGCCTTCATCAATGAATGGGGACACTGGTTTATTCAATACCCTAGGTTTACTTACTTCAGGTTGGGAGGTTTTGATGGCTACCCTTATTTACTCCCTAGGTGTTGCAGCAATAAAATTGTTTTAATGGAATTCATTTATCAAGCTCTAGTAGTCAATATGAAGTTTGGTAATAAACACAAGACTGTCTATCATAAGTTCCCCATGAAGTTGGGTGAGTATAGTTGTCCACACATTGTGGCAGCTAAGGTAGTATGTGATGAATTAATTCAATTAAAGTTGGGTTTGTATACTTCAAGGAAACATTATGATCCTAATCATAAAATGCAAGGACTCCTTCCTACAATCTTTGATAAACACTTCAATCTATTGGAGGACATTTGGATGGATCTTTAGGATGAGTATGATCTCAGGAGGAGGAATTATGAATGGCCACCTATCCCACTCATGGTTGAGTATGGGATAAAGAGGACATCCTTGAAACATTATCAGATGATGGGGTAACTTTGGATCCCCAGTATGATGTAGAGAACATAGGCACTAGGGATCTTGATCTAGTGGATTGGAATGCACAAGAATCCATCGACATAAAATAGATTGCAAGGCCAGTATTGGACAAAAGCATTCAATGGGTCATCATGAGGGTAAAGGAGCTAGAGGCTCAGATTTCCAAGAAAAGAAAGGCTATAGGTATCACTCAAGGGTACAAGAGGACTAAGAGAATAATGGATCCTAAGGAGCCCCTAGAGTTCTTTCCTCCTAATGTTGAAGAGGAAATTGAAATTCCTGCTCAATATCCTCCTAAGACATATGGGGAAGAGATTACAACAGAACCAGGTGCTTCAACATCTATTGCAGTAGAAGCATCCACTCAACCTCTTGTTACAGAGCAACCAAGTGAGGAGATTTCCATAAGAACTCTCCATAAGGAAGCTGAGTTATTGAAGGAGAAGGAGCCCGAAATAGAAATTCATGATATTTCCACAGACTTTGAGGCTACCCCATCCGATAAAGAAACTCATGTGGTGGCATCTCAGGATGAGACTGAGGATACAAGGACCAAGCATATTTTAATTAAAGAGGACCAATGGAAGCTCTTTGAGGAATCCAAGAGGGAAGTAGATGCCAAGGCACTAGCTAAACAAAAGGAGATTGATGCTAAGGCATAATCTGATGCATTAGCCAAGCAAAAAGAAGTGGAAGCTAAAGTCAAGGCTGATAAATTGGCCAAGAAACAACAACAAAAGGATTAGGAGCTCAAGATGAAAGAGGAAAGAGATAAATTGGCTTTGCAACAAAAGATTCATGACCTTGAGGAGGAGAAGGTTGCTCAAAAAAGAGAGAAAGAAGCCCTTGAAGCTAAATTCAAGGCTGTGCAAGAGGCTTACAAAAAGAAAGAAGAGCAAGAACACCTGGAGAAAGAGAGAAGGAGGATGCAGAACTTGCTCTACATGAGAAGAAGTCCAAGGAAGCATGGGATTATGTCAAGGAACTGGAGAAGCAGAGGGACAGGATGTGTGAGGAAAAGAAGTTGGAAGAAGAATGTTTGCAGCAGGAGTTGGAAGCCAAAATATTGCAAGAGAAAAAAGATAAGGAAGAGGCTAAGAAACTTGCACAAGAAGAGGCACAAAGAGAAGAACAAAATTTGCAAGAGGTTGACTCTCAGCCTAAGAACACAATATTGAAACCTTCATCTTCTGCTACTACTTATTCTTCTTCAACACAGATAGTCACTACTCCTATTGCTCCTACGTGGTTAAAACTTGACTTAGAGAAGAAATAGATAGTTCAACCATAACCTCTCAATTGGGATGAAATGATGAAGGAAATTCAGAAGGAAAGAGCCAAAAAGAAGGCCCAAGTCCTTCACTCCACTAAGCTCACTGATACAGGGGAAATTATTGTTGAATGTGCAATTCCAATGGTGGATAAAAATAGGGATGATATGCAAATGATTGATTACCAATTGGGTACTGTGAATTTGGGGAGACCTACAAGAAACCAACAAATGAATTTAATTGATATTGTAGATTCTTCCACTAAATCCAGAATGATTAAAGACAACCAGAAGAAAGATGAGCTAAAATCCCAATTGGATCAGATACACAAGTTTCTAAAGGATGTTTCCACCCCAATTTCTTAACAAGTTGTTGCTCCCAAATCCCCAATCTTACTTGAAAAGAAGGAAGTTGATGACTTGGTACAAATGAGGAGTAAGGTGGGGATGCTTGAAAGATGGATTGATAGACTTAATCAAGAGGTTGTTGAGGTGATAACTGATAGTTTCAGGGTTCATGAAACAACACTTGAGTTAGTAGAAAATATGAATCAGCATGTTGAAGATCTAGAAAAGAAAGATGAAGAATACAAAGAATATATTAAAAAGCTTAAAGACATCAGCAAAGTGCCCAAGTCAACTATCCTAGAGTAGTCAATTCTTGAAGAAGACAATGCAGATTTTTTTGAGAAGACTATGAGCATAATAGGATTCAAATCCAAGTTCATCCATCAGCATAAGAATGAGGTTCAAGAAGCAAGCAAGGACTTGAACGGGTAGATTGATGAATTGGAGGCAATATTTTCCATTCTAGCCAACATGGATATCCCAGTCAAAGAGAGTATTCCTTTGGACAAGTTCAGGGAGAGGTGGAGTAGTAGATTTAAAGAGGTAATACAAAAAGGAGATGATGGAGAAGAATTGATGTTGGATAGATTTATGGATATCAGGGAAGAAGTAAAAACTACTAGAAAGGAATTAATTAAATTAAAGGATATGCAAGAATTTTCCTCAACAAAATTAAAGAGGATCAAATTTTAGGACAAATGGTTAGACGGGCCTAATTTAGATGTCCTTCAACAAGTATTCTATAGTTATGATGAGTATATCATGGACCAAGCAATGTAGGAGTAAGTTGGAAGTATAACATTCTCCTCTTGACACCACATCCTCTCTTCTATTTTGTAGGATTTGAAACAATTTGGACTCCAGTTCACATTCCTCAATTTCACCTTCTCTCTTAGGCATCATAATTTTGTGTAACAAAGGAGTGAAGCTTTGATGTAACTAAGGATTAGTAGTCCAATTTCTTCATGTAGTCCCAGTTCCTTAATTTGTGGATCTGAGTTTTTATTGAGAGAAACTTGTGCATAGCATCCCTATATGTACTTTTGAGGTCTATTTTGTAAAGGTTGACTCATTGAAGGAAGATTAGCCACCTGATGATAGCAATAGGAATCACAGTCTTAGGATTTCATAGTTGTTAGCAAGATACTTTGGAAAGTTCAGTTGAATTTGGTTACATTTTACATGTTGATAAGTTTGGACCTCTTTGATAAGGTTAATGATTTATAATCAATCTGTATGCTAGTGATTTGTTGTGCCTAAATGTTTTCTATTTGATGAGAATCAATAGAGGAAACCAGATTCAAGATTATCTCATTAAATTATCTGTGAATGAAATTGTTGTTATATCTATTTGATATGTGTTTTAATGATGAGTGAATGATCTATTTTTAGTTTTAAGTAAAATTTTAGTGAATGATTAAGATTGTGAATTGGCACTATGAATGTATGCAGTGGTGTAGATTATTCTATGGACTGCATCATGTTGTGGTTTTGATTAGGTAAAGAAGCACTCATTATTAATATGCATGTCTAGATATTAAGAAGTTTTGTTCATGTTCTTCTATTTCAAAGCTTTGATCTATCTTTTTATCTTTATTTAAACCCCCCACAAAACTTAGGTTAGTTGATCTAATGCAGTTTTGTCCCTCATTACCAACAAAGGCCCCTTGTTTATTACAATTACATTGGCCATTGAGCAATATTAGCATAGTTGAGAACCAACTACCAAGACTTTGGGAGTTAGATTACTATATGTTGTCTTTCTCTTTCAAGAGAAATAGAATAGTGATATTCTATTTAATTTTGTGTTTTTCTAACCATAAACAAGATGACAACCTTGTGATGACTTTCTTCAATCTTGCAACCTAATCTTCAAAGGATCTTCAAGCTCCAAGACACCTAGATCTGTAATCACACATGTAGAAAGAGAAAAAAATTGTTCATTTTCAGAGAATGGGGGTTTGCCTTGGTCAAACCCCTTTTAGGTAATTAAACCAAATAATGAGATAATGAAATAAGGACATGAAATATGAAACATGAATAATGATACCTTGAATGATGTCTTGTAGATCAACAATCTAACATGAAGTGGCCATAAAGGATGTAGATCTATATCTTGAAATAAGTATAGGAAAATGCTTAATCTTGGATCTTGAATACAACATCACAATGTGCTAGCTCAACAACATGCTTGATGCTTGATAACCTTGACATGATGATGGATCTTGAATTGTTACAACAATTGATGAATAATTCTTTCCTTGAATTCTTTAAATGCTCTTGTGAACTCAAATTTCCTATAAGGATGCTCATTCAACTTGAGGCTAGGTGTAAAATGAGTGAAAGAAACTTGTATTTATACTTGTTTATGCCAAATCCTGAAATTGCAGCATTACAATCGACATAAAATCTAGGAGAATAAAATCCCACCAAGAATTTGAGTTAAATTTGATTTTGGGCCACACGAGACTCATACACCAAAAGTGGCATATGAGTCCCATTAGGCTTAACTATGGGACACATTTTTCAAAAATGCTTAGAATGATGTAAAATCAGGATCGAGGCCCAAAAACCTAGGTGGGACTCATACGCCTAAAGTGGCATATGAGTCCCGTATCACTAAATTTGGGCCACACAACCTAAAAACACCTGAATTACAATTGGATGTTGGTTTATGTCGGGGTTATCCTTAGAAAGATGCATTAATTACGACTTGTGGATGTAAAACAAGGCCAACTAAGGTATAAAGAAGCCCAATTTATTAATCAAGACCTGAATTAGTGTGAAAGTGTGGTACAACACTTTACAACACCCTAAATAAGGCATAATTAAGTTCATTTAGTTTAAAAGGGCCCAAAAGTTAAATGTGAAGGTGTAAATAAATACACTTTACAACACTAAATTAAGGCAAAATTAGGTCAATTTAGCTTTAAAGGGCCTTAAACCCAATGTGAATGGGTAAAACACATTACAACACTAGATCAAGGAAAAATCAGGTTTATTTTAACATTAATCATTCCCAAATCAAGTAAGGAAAAGGGATACTTTTTTCATTGCCACATTTATCCCCCACTTTAGTGAGAGGAGGAAGTTGCTTCAAACTCACATTAAAGTAGACATTCAAGAGGGGTCAAAGTGTACCGATGCTGATGGTCTAGGATAACAAGGATCAAAGGAGGTGGTCAAGCACCCAGGATCTAAGATCCTATGCCAAACCGATATAAGTGCAAAAGGACACACACAAGGTGTATGATATGCAACATCAAGATATACAAACATGTAATTTCAATAATAACTAAAATAAGTAAAAATTAAAAGATGTCTAAATTAAGCCTCAATCATTTTTCCAACACAATTAGATCATATCTAAAAAAAATTTCCAAAATGCATGCTCACTTTGAGGCAACAAAACTTCAAGCTATCTATTGGGTGAGTATCCAAAGGGTGGCTTAGTGAGAAATCCATGCCTCTATTTCAGCTTCTCACCATATAATGAGAAGGTCATGCCCATGTTTAGGCTTCTCATCATATGATAACCATACTAAAGATATACCTCTTGATAGCTTTGACAATGCGCCACATTATATGAACTTCAAGATTCATGAGGCAAGCAAAACTTTGTATGCTTGAAAATCATGAACAAACAGGAGGGCTCCATAGGAAAGCAAAGTGTATTATGCAAGGTGGCCATATAACAATTGTTTCAAATGAAAAATAGTGTAAAGTTCATTCAAAGGGATTTTTCTTAGTTCATGTAAGGTCTCTTCTAAGGGGAAAAATGTGTCTAATATCTCTAAGAGAGAACAAGTCAAAGAATATCACGCTCTCAGAGGAAATCACACCCAATGACACCACCAAGAAAAGGATGCATTACAAGAAAAAATAAAATTGCATAATGAAACATGAGTGTCAATGTATGCCTCCACTTTAAAGTGGTTACTAATGCCATTGTTGTGAGCAATTGCTTTAAAGTAGAAGACATGAGAGCTTATTTGAAAATCCCTATGCCAATTCATATGTTTTCAATAAGATACATCATGAAAAGGGAAGGTATTTCCCTCAAAATGTATAACTCAGTACGTCACATGTGAGCCAACTTAAGGCATGTCATCCACACCCCAAGCTTGCTCTTATATGTACATGAAAGGCAGTCAATTGTCCAAAAGAGACAATGACAAGTGACTTACGAGGACAAGGCTATTTAACCCCTTTCCCCCACTTAGTGTAGGACAAGGATGAGCTGAAATAATTGATGAGAGACATGTTAGAGTGAAAATCAGTATCAATTAGAGGAGTTGGGTGCTTCAATATAAGGAAGAGCACCACAATCCTTAAGATGTTGAATTTTATCACTTAAAGGCTTACATTCATTAGTAGAATGACCATGAACTCTATGCTATGCACACAATGAACTCTTGTAGTAAATTTTCTTTTGTGTTCTTGGAGGGACAAATATCAAGTGATCTTGGAGGAGTCTCGAAAAGATACTCTCTTGATCAAAAGTAGATTTAATGTTCCTTTACTTTGTGACAAAGATATATCTTGCTTAGTATTAAATGTCATACCTACACAAGACTCTTTAGATTGTGAGATTTTGTACTCTCCATTACAAGAGGGTGTAAAATCTATCAAAATCGAATCATTAGTGTTTTGTGTGATGACATTGATATTAAGTGAGGACTTATCTATTTCTTTCAAAGGATAACAATCAAGACCACTAGTGTCTATTAATTCAGGATACACTAATGTTAAAGTTGGCTTAGAAGAATATTTTTTTAATAGTGTTTGTATTAAGTGAAGGCTTGTTTTTGTCTTTCAAGGGACAATAACTAATACCACTGGTCTTTTCTTGCATGTGAGGCTCTATAGGAACACAAATACCTTATTCTCTAACACCACATCCTTTTCCACTATACCAAAGTTGTTTCATTAGTTCATAACATTTTCCATAAAGCTTTTTCAGTTTTTTTGGATTAGGTGGTTTTTGATGATCCACTTCATCAAATTTTATTTTGTAATTTATTTCTTAGATTCTAAAGTAGTTGAGATGGATTCTTTCAAAGGGTCGTCTAAATCTTGTGTGGACATTACCACTTTTTATTTTCCCTTTTTAGAGTATTTGTTTATGATCTTGTATTCTCCCATGAATGTTGGTCCGAAGTCTAAGGAACCCTAATCATCTTCTAATAGCTTCACAACTTCCTCAATGTGCTTTTCTTTAAATCTTTATGTTGCATGAGTTCTCCTTGTGTAGTTGGTGTTAATGTTGCTAAAGGATTTTCTTTTCCTTTCTTAATGTTTAACAACTATTTGGGTTAGGGCCAGCTTCAAGTGTGTACACTTTGTTGTTGTAGACATAATTCATTACATGATGAAGAGTAGAAGGTACCCCATTCATTGCATGAATCCACAGTCTACCTAAACAAAGATTATATGAAAGATTGTGAGGCATAACATGGATCGTTGTTTCTAATGTGGCCTTTCTGGCTATTAGGAAAAGTGATCACACTAGAAGTGGTTGTTTTCCTACATTATCATACCCTTTAATAGATAAAGAGTCAAGTTGAATTTTTGATTTATCCACACCAAGCTTATCCAAAATGGATACACTACATACATTAAGGGTGGAGCCATTGTCAATGAGGGAAACTATTATGGATAGCTATTATCATGAGAGGATCATTTTTTTTTCATTCCCAAAGGAGGGAGCTCACTTTGGTGGAAAATAATGTTAGCATTCATTCCTTGAATCAAGGTTGCTATGTCATTTGGTTGTGCATTAGAAGGGATATGAATTTTTTGTAAAGAATTTTAAATCATGCTAAGATAATGAGGGGAGGCTTGAATAAGGTCCCATGATGATATTTTACTAGGAGTGTTCTTAAGTTGTTCAACAAAATCATACTCCTTTCCACTTTGTGCAAGCAAATGAGGAGGACCTAGTAAGATAGGATTAGGCAAGGGGAGGGATTTTGAAGGTGTTTTTCTTGGTTAAAAATTGTTTCTAGTGTTATATGTATGAGAAAAAGTATTATAACTTGAATGTTGTGAAACATTATTCTTAGGTGGGTAAAGGGTAAGTTCGGGTTTGTTTTGAGTTTGCGGTTAGTGTGAAGGTGGATAAATAATTAGATGATTCATAGGATGTTGTAAAGGGTGTGTATGAGGTCCATTAATCAAGGGGGATTGAATGGACACTTGCACATTCATAACCTCAGTAGTTTTGGTTTAATGTATTTCTATTAAAGGATAGTCTAGTGTCATCTTTTCACCATCATCTAAGGAGGACACATTACTATTGTTTGAAAGAGATGTGTCAATGTTGTCATTTTCTTACACCATGATATCGTACCTAGGAGGAGATTTTTTAGGAGAACCACAAACCAAATGTTCATCAAATTCAAAGGTTGGTTCTTCTAAAATGACTTCATCGCAAGTAAGAGAGTTATCAATGGCTGGATTGTATTGTTTGTCAATGATAGCATTTTCTTGTTCAACAATGTTTTCCCTAGGGGAAGAGAGACAACTAAGATTTTCATTACTTACATCAATTGTCTTTCCTAACATCAAAGTATCTTCTTTAGCAATAATAGAGATACTAGGAGAAGAACAAATGTGACCATCATGATTGTTCATGATTTCATTCTTGTTTTCTAGGGTCTCATTGTATTGTGCCATAAATTCTACCCTAGTAGGAGAGATTTTAGAGGAGTAACAAATAGGATGTTCATCACATTCTATGCTTAGTTTTTGTAAAGTAGCTTCATCACAAATAGGGGAGGCATCAAGAGAAGGAGAACTATGATTTTCATGCTTACCAAATAGATCTTTCCAAATGGACGTAGGAGCATTGGGGAAGGAAGGAACAAAATCCTCATAACTCTCAATAAGTACATCTTCTAACACCAAATTATTTTATTTTCATCGAGGAAGGATATTAAGAGAAAGACAAACTTGATCGTCATAGTTATCTATGATTTCCTCCTCTTTCACTAAAACATTGTCACAAGCAAGGGATTAATGGAGACTAGGTAAGGTGATGTTTAGAAATGTGTCTATGATCTCATCTTCATGTGTCATAATATCTTCCCAAGGGGGAGGAGAAGAGGGGCAATCAAGACTCTCAATTATTGTATCTTCTTTCACTAAGATACCTTTGTCACTAATAGGAGAGGTATTGGGAGAAGAACGATTATGATTGTTATGATTGTCTACGCTCACATCCTCTTATCTGATGACATTCCTACAAATATGATAGATGCTAGGAGGGTATCCAACATGCTTATCGAAGGTTTTACTTTGATTTCCTAGATTATTCCCATGAGTAAGGAAAATAAAATCACACAATCCATTTGATATTCTAGAAACACTAAATGCTTGAAAAGAAAACATGCTAACATGAGAAAGTAATCTATCCAAATTATGCAATGTTTATGAAATGTAAAGAAATGTCTTATAAATATGAAAATTTTAATACTGAAATAATTTTTGAAATGCTTTAAAAATGACTTCACTACATGAATGATTTGACCTAGATACATAAAACAGATGTTGCTGAAAATTTCCAGACTTATACTTTTATAGGAGCGAATTTGCACCCCTTGTGTAAATTCCCTTTTCACATACCCTCACCTTAGAAAATCAAATCCGAAGGAAAAATTCCACTTCACCCATCTGAGATGCATCCACTTGGCATGTGTTTTGTGTGTCCATGGGGGAATTTTCATCAGGGACATGAGCACGACATATGCATGTCTGCACGACGCACTATCATCCCTGATAGATTCCTACCCTTGAGTCCACAGGGACGTTGCACTCCTCATTGGGGATGGTTTGTAACACCTTTGTGTGACCAACTAACCCAAAACTGGCCCTTTTGGACTTCAATCCATTCATTTCACACTCACTTCATCTCTTATCAATTTCTCCATCTCACAATTCCAACAATCTACACAACTCCATTGAACATTGCAGCAGCTTGATACTCCATCAACTTCAATTTTGTACATGTGAGGCTACCATAGAAGTTGCAAGCTTGGAGTCTTGTGAGAGCTCCCTTCATCACTGTTGTATCTGTGGTGACTTTTCCAAGTTCATTGCTTGCATTCTCCCTTCATTGGCCTTGAGAGCCTTTGGGTGGAGGTGGTAATGCTTCACTTCTCCTTTTGCGGTTTGATAGAGTAGTGTAGTATTCTTTTGTAGTGTTCAACAATCTCTTTTTCTCTTTTATTTCCTTTATCATACCTTCTACTCTATTTCTTTTATGACTATCCATGGAGGTGGAAACACCAAAGTGGGGGTTTGACTAAGGCAAACCCCTATACAACCCCAACAATTTTCCCCTCTTGTTTGTGTGCAGGTGAACATGTGCATGGAGCTCATTGGTGAACTAACATTTCAATGAGTTGATATTCGTCACCCTAGTTTTTATCTACTTATTTTATCATTTCTGCATTTACTTTTCATACTTTATCATTCTTTTCTTTTTATTAAAATTAGTTAGCTAGGTTGTCAGTAGGTTTCTGTCTTTTCCTTACCGTATTTCTCATTTTCTAGGCGTACAAATGCCAGTGCACTGCACTATCGTCCCAAACCCGCACTGCCATCCTCAGACAGAGAGCTATCTGAGGTGCAGTTTGGACTCCAAAAACTAGCTCCTCTAGCCACAAGTAGATTTTTGAGTCTGTAGAGTGATATAAGTACTTCATAGTTCTCTTCATTCTTGATCCTCATCCCAAAACATCCATTAGAGTGAGATAAGTTAGGGAAGCCCTCCACTCTTAGCTCTCCATGACCTAGAGCCTTGACGTGGTTGGTCCCCCTCTCTTACAATTTTGGTGAACCTGACGTGAACCATTTTGGTTCCGTTTAGTAGTGTTGAAGGATCCTTTCCTTATGTCTTAGGAGCATTGTAGGTGTGAGTGTTGTGAGTCTTTTCACCTTACAACCCAACCTGCGACCCCTAGTAGGCGTAGTTGGAAGGTTCTATAGGCATTGTGGAACAAAGCCTTAGTTGGTTCACTATCCAATTGTAAACCTTTGGAGGGCTTTGTGAGAGTATTGTTTAGTGTGTGTGATGGCCCCCTTCTTGCATCTACCCATCCCCTCTATGCAGCCTGCAAGTAGTGGTCCAGGTATAACCTTCACCTCGTAGGACCTACCGATGGGTTTTAATAGAGAGCCATCTCCTCTTTACATCCCTGCATGAGTAAAAAAACACTATGACAAGTGTTCTTGTTGACCTGACATGCCAAGTGAATGTGATTATTGAGGAGATTATATTAATCAACTCCTGCATAAATATGGGTATGATGCACCTGAAAGAACCATCCGTACACATAACTGTCTTTCCATACCTCCCCTTAGTAGCATCACTTGGTTGGTCCTTGTTGGACCTAAGTCAATGAACATGTTTTCAACATAATCCTAGGGTCTGAACTCTTCAGAGTGAAGCTAGATATCCCCTAGTTAGTAGCTATGAATGCAATTCCTTCAATCATATATAAATGCCTAAATTTCATGAGGGTTCAGTGTGCGTGATCCATGACACTAGCTATAAACCACTGATTACACATGGTAGCTATTCTTTAGATGACTTTTGGCCCACACTTGTTGGTGTGATCCTACTTAGGAAGGACCTCTTGTACCGGACCTATGAGAAGTAAAAGAAAGGGAACTTAATGCCTATGGTGAGGTACCCTCCATCTCCTTATGTAGTCTCACATAGGGCTTGTTCAAAAGCCAACAACTTGATGTCGCTATGGCATGTAGAAGGGAAGAAGAGAAGCGTTCTCAAGGCCCCTCTTCCTCCTCTTTCATTGTCCATCCTGACACTTCCTCTCACCCTGCTGTGGCATGATTAGATTCTACTCCGCATTTGCGGGAGGACCCTATGGTGCCCGCTTGGCAAAATCATAAGCATCTTGCATTCAAACTTCCTATTCTAATCATGGAGCCTAGGCTCGTTCGATATGGTAGAAGGAAGGGTCCCCATGGAGAATCCTCTATGTCTCGACCTTCGTGGCCTCCCACCGCTCCTACTCCTAAAGTAGTGAATGGGAAGAGGCCCACTACCAAGGTACTAGAGCTGACTCCCCCCGTTGTCTCTCAACCTCTTCCTCCTGCTCCCATTAAGGAGTTTGTCCCTCCACTAGAGATGATTGTGATGAACACCCCTATGGCTGAGTAGGAGCCTTTTGTACCTTCGCTGCTCCGGACCTCTATGCCCAAGAGTTGTAGAAACTAACTTGCACATGAGTGCAAGCATTGATGAAAGGCTCTAGTGGTTGAATAGGCTACTTTGTAGAGGAAGGAAGGGGAGTCAACCACCCTTATTTTAGGGCCTCCTAATATGTCCTCCTCTATCCTCCCCTCTACTTTCATTCAATCAAATCTTGCTTTGCTTCTAGCTCCCACTGTGAGCGTGAGTGCACCTAGCCCTAAAAAGGTGTATATTTTTATCACTCCTTCAGTTGAGCCACCTCTTTTAATGTCACTTCCAGACATCCCACCATTCCCTAAACTTGTGGACATGCCAAACACCTCAGTGGTGTCTGCCATAGTTTTCTCCTCCTCCTTTGTGCCTCTTGCCTCATCTATGGGGATTTCACATCCTCCAACAAAGTAAAAAGTGGAGGTTGACCCTTCTAGCAATGGGAGGCATAAGAGGAGCCCACCTTTTTCAAAGGGTGGTCTTGCACTAGCATGTGTCATCCCAGTGACAACAAGTTTTGGCTTCCCCTGAATTTGTCACTACTCCCGAGTCACTCAGTGAGCCTAGTAGCGAGTCTCAGGTGTCCTCCTCCCTGTATGTTGAGGTCTCCCATAAAGTGCATGTTTAACTCTTTGGATGAGGTCTCGACCTTGTTGGTGATCTCCACAAAATCGATGACCATTGCTCCACAAGAGCCGAGTGGAGAAGACCTTGTGGGGCCTTCTTCCTTGGCCCTTGTCACAGGAGGGTTAGAAGCTCCTCCCCTTAATATTCCACCACTACAGGCTCATCCTCCTTCCCCATATAATGATCTAGGTTGGGAAGCAGATGACCTCTTAGTCAATGAGTGTTAGGGGAAGGTGCCTCTTCTTTACCTTTAGATTAGGTGTGTTTTTTGTGATGTGTTCCCCATGCTTGCATATTGTGTTCTTGGATGACCCTTGTGGCATCATTCTTCCTTTGTTATATGTATTAATTTTCAGAAAATCAGGGACAATGCAAAGTGTTGGGGACATTTAGGCTTTCCTTCCATGTTGACTCAGTTTTTTATTTTTACTTTGTCTTCACATGCATTCTTCATATGGTTTGATATAGTAGGGTATGATGACAGTTCATCTATATACTATTACTATACTTATATATATTTATGAGCAGCTCTGACCTCAAAATATCAGACCGCCCCTGTGCCCTTTGTCTATGATTTCATTGTTTCTTTTTACACTTTTTTTTCTTTCTCTCTTCTTTGCTTGGGTTGTGATGTTGTGGTGCCTATGTGTTGTCCCTCGTGTGTGTGACATCACCATGATGACATCTCGCTATGTTTCATGGGCCACAACATCACTTTTTCATTCTTTCTTTTCTCTCCTTAGGATGTTATGCGCCTCTACATTTAGTACACACCAACCTAAGGGAGGTTGCCATGTCAACTTCAATTTTTAGAAAACACATTCATTTCCAATGAATCTTTTCTCAAAAATATTTGCAAACCTTTTTCAAAAATTGCATTCTCAACTTGGACCCCTAGTGGAACATGTTTCCTTCATCATAGGTTCACAAAGAAAGAACTTGAAGAACTTTCCTCCAAGGAGGGAGCAACTTTTCTTGTTGGAGAAGCCTCGACCTTCCCCTTGTGAGGTGGAATTTTATTCCTTTCAAATTCCTTGATGAAGTGAACATCTTTTGAAAGGATTCCTTGATGATGAATTGATTTGTGAAAAATACTCTTACACTTTCAAACAACGTGTCCCTTGAGTGGACCCCTCTTCTTTTGAAGGGTTCTCGAGGGACCCCTTTGAAATCCTTTCAATTTGCTGACTGTTTGCGTGTGTGTGTGACTTCTTTTTGTTTTCTGACATGTTTTATCTGTAGATTAGCATGTTCCTTTGTAGGTGCACCTGTGAATCTGCTTTCCAGTCTGACTCTGCGGAGTCCCTTTTCACTGGGTTTCCTTCATGAGAGAGTACTTGAGGGAATGCCTTCTTTGCAGGTCTATAGGCCTGTGAAGCACTTATATCCTATGGGATTTGTCCATTGTTGGTCTGAGGGCCTTTTGTGTACTTTGATTAATTTCATAGTTCTATGGAGCTTACGAAGTCCTTTGTTCGAAACTCCTCAGGAGAGAGTACCTATGGAGTCCTTTGCCTACCCTACACTTTTGAGTTTTCCAAATCACGGTCTACTTCCTCAACAGTTCAAGTATACATTTCTAACTCTTCGATTTAATTGACCGAATTCTCATCAATATTCGCACTCGCTAAAGTGGGGGAAAAATGTATAGGAGCGAATTTGCACCCCTTGTGTAAATTCCCCTTTCACATACCCTCACCTTAGAAAATCAAATCTGAAGGAAAAATTCCACATCAGCCATCCGAGATGTATCCACTTGGCACGTGTTTTGTGTGTTAGTGGGGGAATTTTCATCAGTGACACTAGTGCAGCACACAGATGTCTGCACGATGTGCTGTTGTCCCTAAAAGATTCATGCCCCTGAGTTCGCAGGGACATTACACTCCTCATTGGGGATGGTTTGTAACACCTCTACGCAACCAAATCGACTCGAAACTGACCCTTTTGGCCTTCAAATCCATTCATTTCACACTCACTTCATCTCTTAGCAATTTCTCCATCATCTTCACATTCATGAGAATTTTTCATTCCATCTTCTCACAATTCCAACAATCTACACAAATCCATTGAACATTGCAGTAGCTTGATACTCCATCAAGTTCACTTTTGTAAGTGTGAGGCTACCATAGAAGTTGCGAGCTTGGAGAATTGTGAGACCTCCCTTCATCACCACTGCGGTTGTGGTGAATTTTCCAAGTTCATTGCTTGCATTCTACCTTCATTGGCCTTGAGAGCCTTTGGGTGGAGGTGGTAACACTTCACTTCTCCTTTTGTGGTTTGAGAAAGTAGTGTAGTATTCTTTTGTAGTGTTCAACAATCTCTCTTTCTCTTTTATTTCCTTTATCATACCTTCTACTTCATTTTTTTTCTAGTTGTTTATGGAGGTGGAAACACCAAAGCGGGGGTTTGACTAAGGAAAACCCCTATATAGCCCCAACAATTTTCCCCTCTTGCTTGTGTGTAGGTGAACATGTGTGTGGAGCTCGCTGGTGAACTAGCATTTCAGTGAGTTGATATTCATCACCCTAGTTTTCATCTACTTATTTTATCATTTCTGCATTTACTTTTCATACTTTATCATTTTGTTCTTTTCATTAAAATTAGTTAGCTAGGTTGTTAGTAGGTTTATTGTCTTTTCCTTATTGTATATCACGTTTTCTAGTCGTACAAATGCCAACGCACTAGAGAGACACCAATGCATGACACTGTCGTCCCAGACCTGCATTGTCGTCCTTAGATAGAGAGTTTTTAGAGGTGTAGTTTGGATTCCAGAAGTTGGGTCATATTACCCCAAGTAGATTTTTGGTTCTGTAGAGTGACAAAAGTACTTCATAATGCTCTTCATTCTTGATCCTCATCCCAAAAAATCTGTTAAAGTGAGGTAAGTTCTAGGGTAGCCCTTCGCTCTTGGATCTCTGTGACTTGGAGCCTTGACATGGTTGGTCCCCCTCTCTTACAATACCATATGTTACCAACAAGCTTAGGAAGCACATAAATGAGGTTTTCAATGTTGTAAAAGGTAGTTTAAGGCCTAATTTGGGAATAAATCACCCATAGGGGCATATGAGTCCCAATCAAGGTTTTTTAGGGGTCTGAATGTTGAAAAATACACAACACAAAAATCCCAGAAAGTAGGAAAAACAACTTGTACTAGGTCTAAATCGCCCAGAGGGGAGTATGAGTCCCAGTTTAAGGTTTTTGCACCATTTTTAGCAAATTCTAAGATGTTTCTAAGGTTTCTAACTTATATGATGCTTAGGTTATTTATAATTATAGAATTTTAGTGAAATTGAATGATCTATGATGCAAAAATGCAACCTATATGCACTTTCGCTAATGCAATATTTAGAAACCCTAGATGCCAATTAACTAATGCAAAACCTAATGCAAAGTCAATGCAAGCTAGATTTAGGATTATGATGCACTCCAAATAAAAAAAGGTGTTCTAAATGCGGGTTCACTAAAATGAAATAATAGAAATAGGTGTTCCACCTTTTCAGAGGTGGAACACAAACTAGGTGTTTAGGGACCCAGATCTATTTCCCTCAAGTTTCATTCAAGGAAATCCTAGAGATCTCACTCCCAAGATGGAAAGAAATAAGGAGATATGCTAAAGGTTGTCATAGGGTGTGGTTAGAGACTAAAAATGGGTATACTACCAAGCTAGGGCTTGGAAAT
The DNA here is from genome assembly GCA_007258455.2 of Sequoia sempervirens. Classification (NCBI taxonomy): domain Eukaryota; kingdom Viridiplantae; phylum Streptophyta; class Pinopsida; order Cupressales; family Cupressaceae; genus Sequoia; species Sequoia sempervirens. The sequence continues at coordinate 321,195,391 of VDFB02353493.1, forward strand.
ACAAGAAATGAATGTAACATGCAAAGTACTATGCAAAACCTAGCTAAATGACCTAGGAAATGAAATTGAAATACAAAATGATAAATTGAGAATGAACAGAGGTGCAATTGGAAGAGCCCGGATGAGGTCAAAATAAGCTCCAAAACCCTAAAAACATGTTATTTAATGCCCACTAGGACTCATATGCTTGTCTGGGCGATTTAGTCCTAGATTAGGGTTTCTATGCCAAAACTAGAATTTAATAGTGTATGATTTGAAACAACTGAAATCTAGAAAAGCCCTGTATTGGGACTCATATGCCACAAGTGGCGTATCAGTCCCACTCAAATTTTTTAGAGGGTTAAGGCCTGATTTTTCTCTCCTATCTCTGCTCTTCCTTTCACACTTTGTTTTCAGATCCGAAACCTTGATTTGCAACCTATAGGCAACTTTTAGTGAAGATGACAACCTTGTGATGACTTGATGACTTTCTTCAATCTTGCAACCTAATATTCAAAGGATATGCAAGTTTCAAGACACCTAGATCTACAATCACACATGTAGAAAGAGAAAAACTTATTGATTGTTAGAGAATGGGGGTTTTCCTTGGTCAAACCTTTTAGATAATTAAACCAAATGATGCAATAATGAAATAAGGACATGAAACATGAAACATGAATAATGATACCTTGAATGATGTCTTGTAGATCAACAATCTAACATGAAGTGGCAATGAAGGATGCAAATCTAGATCATCTTAAAATAAGTGTACGAAAATGCTTAATCTTGGATCTTGAATACAACATCAAAACACTAGCTCAACAACATGCTTAATGCTTGATAACCTTGACATGATGATGGATCTTGAATTGCTGCAACAATTGATGAAGTATTCTACCCTTGAATGCTTTAGAAATGCTCTTTGTAAACACTTGAATGCTCTTGTGAACTCAAATTTTCTATAAGGATGCTCATTCAACTCACTAGGTGTAAAATGAGTGAAATAAACTTGTATTTATACTTGTTTATGCCAAATTTCCCTAAATTACAACATTAAAAGCTAACATTAGATCTAGGAGAATAAAATACTGCCAAGAATTTGAATTAAATTTGATTTTGGGCCACACGAGAATCATACGCCAAAAGTGGCATATGAGTCCCATTAGGTTTAACTATGGGACACATTTTTTCAAAAAATCTTAAAATGATGCAATATTAGGATAAGGGCCCAAAAACCTAGGTGGGACTCATACGTCCAAAGTGGTGTATGAGTCACAGATCACTAAATATGGGCCACACAACCTAAAAACACTTGAATTGTGATTGGATTTTGGTTTATGTCGGGATTATCCTCAAAAAGATGCATTAATTAAGGCTTGCAGATGCAAAACAAGACCAACTAAGGTATAAAGAAGGCCAATTTATTAATGAAGTCATAGATTAGTGTGAAAGTGTGGTACAACACTTTACAACACCCTAAATAAGGCATAATTAAGTTCATTTTGTTTACAAGGTCCCAAAACTTAATGTGAAGGTGTAAATAAATATGCTTTACAACACTAAATTAAGGAAAAATTAGGTCAATTTCGCTTAAAAGGGCCTTAAACCCAATGTGAATGTGTAAAACACATTGCAACACTAGATCAAGGTGAAATTAGGTTTATTTTAACATTAATCATTCCCAAGTCAAGTAAGGAAAAGGGATACTTTTTCCGTTGCCACACTACATTTTCTTGTTATTTTATTTATGCCTTCCACAAACAAATAACCAAATAATTTTCTTGGTATATTACCTAATATGTGAAAATAATTAGGGCCTTAGGACGAGGTAATGTTTTATTTATGCCAATCTTCAACCTCTTGTAATGTAGTAACTTTCTCATTTATTTCTTCTTCCAAATTATACAAATCTAACAAAGCCTTCTCCATGTTATTGGTAGTAGTATCCTTCTCCATGCTTAATTTCTTTGCTTTAGCAGCAACTCACACAACTTCCTTGAAATTTCTTACTGCAACTGCTACTTTCTTTTTTGCTTCTAACTCTAGGCCCCTTTTTTCAATAAATGTAATATTTTTTGCTTCATAGAAGTGATCTCTTGATTGATATTTGATTTGGTAGATGGAATCTCTTGTTTTTAAAAAATCACTAACTCAGTACTATACAATAGAAATATAAATGTCTTGTTATTTATATAGCACATTGTTAATAAAAAAAATTCTAGACAATTCCCTTTCTTAGAAACTACATGTACCTGATTAAGGCTTTAGTTATTGGACCACCATTGTTGTGTTACTAGTTTCCTTGCAAGTTTCTAATTAAGTTTTAAATTTTGTATAGCAAAAAAATATCTATCTTTCGGTAAGAACAAAGTAACTCGTAGCTTTAGCCATTTAAACAAAAATGAAACCACGCTCAAGGAGATCATTCTAATCTTTTATTATGAGTGGTCAAGGTTCTTAAAAGCAGTTTTGTAGGAGATTTTCTAAAATTATTTGTTATAAAACCACTCAACTAAATTGCAAAAATGTTCTTTGCCATATGATATTTTGATGACCATCTTGCAACCTAAGAAATTTGCATGACCATTCTTTGACTATTCAAGTTAGCATGTTTTAGCCTTTTAGGTGTTGGTTCAACATGTTAAACCTTTCTCTTATCAATCAACACAATGTTAGGAGGATGCAATGCATGTTGCATAACACTTGGACTAGAATAGTTGCAGTGTTGTAATATTGATAGAAAGAGGTGTTATGAAACATCCAATTGTCAACCATTGGGCACACACACTTTCCATACAAAACACATTACACAATTATGATTTTCTATTCTATTTGGGAAAATACACATAGATTATACAGTTAACATGCCACATCCCTTACTCTCCTTTTATGCCAACCTATCATTCTTCCTTATTCATTAAGTGTAATTAGAATTATTTGTGGCACACAATGATTGCAACAATTGCTATACTTGGACCCCCCTGACATGGCCTTTGTGGCATTCACATGATTTATCATTTTATTGTGCGAGAGAAATACATAAGGATTTGAACATATTATGTAAAATATATTCTAAGGAATATTCAATGTTAGACAAGTTTTATACATATTTTGGAGTTTATATTATTTTTAAGGATATCCCGTACCGGGCCAAAGTAGACAAGAATGCCTTTTTTTGCAGCCATCCCATTTCCCATTTGTTTTTTACTACGTGTATATGCCACAGTTTTGGGAGTCATATAATGTCCCATGCATCAAGGAAGAAATGTGAGATCTATATATACATAAATGGGAAGAATTGAGTCATATTTTTACTTTTCTTCTTGGGTCTACTTTCCTCTATAACCTCTGAGACTCTATAGATGATCCTATCCTCCTCTCTCCAAGTGAATTAGAATCTAGATAATAGTTATTAAGAATATGAAAATTCAAGAGATCCATAATGGCCATTTACTTTCAACTTCTCAATCATTAAAGCAAAGATATGTAACCATTGATTAAAAATTAAGAAGATGCCCAACTCAGAAATGCTATGGGAAATTGCAAGTCTCATGGAAGAAAATGCATAGTGAAATGTACATGGAACAATTTCCACTACAAATTGTCCTTGCAATATTTTGTAGGGACTACAACTGCACCAGGACCCTTGTTACACCTTTCCTATATAAATAATGATTCTTTTTATTGGGAAATAATAAGAATTATGTTTTAAAAAATTACCATTCTTCTTGGTGAAGAGATTCCAGATGGCATCTTCTTACCATACCTATGAAGTTAAATTTGAAAACTTTGAAGACTTTAGAAGCTATAAAAAAAAATTCATTAGTAAATCAACAAAGAAAAAATTATTATCTAAAATTTTGGAAAAACTAAAACAAACATTACACAAAAAGGAAAGCAATTGTCTAATTAGGTCAACTTGAAGATGACAATGGTGTGCAATGGGTATGCCGAAGAGGTGTGGAAGGTCAACTAGGTAAAAATTTCAGCTATTATTGTTGTAGCTAACTCCCTCAAGATACCAAAATTGAAGATTGGCATAAATTTGAACATAAATAAAATTTTACCTAAATAAAACATTTTCTCTAATTACACAAGTCATAATAAAACTACAAAGAATGGCATAAATAAATTTGGATACCGTATATTATACATAACTTGAATAGTACACTATTGTCAAACAACTACATTATAATGATACATTTATATAATGCAACACATATTAGAAGGTACAAGAACATCTACATATTTTAACACATTTTTGTGTTATACCAACATGTTACAAAATAATGCATATTGTAACCATGAAATTTGGCACTGGTGCCTCAAAACTATCTTTTAATAAGTTATTCCATGTTAGTAAATTTTATCACATCTTATAGAGTTTTAACCAAAATGGGCATTTTGCTGGTCAGAAGAAACCTCAAAGATTATGATTAACTTATCTAGTTCTTGGTGTTGAAAATGAATAATGTCTTTTTTACCAAACAAAGCCACCATTGACACTTGTTTTCTAAAATAGTTAATATTATTCAAAGTTCTTTCAGTTGAAAATAATAATCCATATTTAATATCTCTATTCTTAGAGAAAACTAGATTTAACATAATATGACTGTAGCCAACAACCAGGTTGACATCATTGAATTGGATATTCAATAACTAGATCAAGCACACGTACACATGCCATCAAAATCTGTATAAGATGCCTCAAAATCTAACTTTTAGCTTTTGCAGTGCTACACAGTTCACATGTTTATAGTTGTCATTTGTATCATTAATATGACATAGTTATATCAGTGCATATTCATGCACAATCCTAATCATTAAATAATTTAATAGTATATCTCTTTTCCTATGTTTTCATTCATTCTCACTTTACTCAATAATAGAGGGAAAAAAATCAAATGACACCTCCAATTTCCATAACTTGTATTACTTTTTATGTTTTGTGTTTTTTGTCGAGTAGACTATTTTTATTTCTTTCTTTTGAATTTAGTTTACTTATATTTTCTACCCAACAATTGTTTTCTTCCTTTATTTTTTAAGTTAATGATCATACTCTTTTTATGTAATTGTATATTTTGATAAGAAAATATTTAAATCTCAAAGTTTGTATTTGAAATGATGAAATTATTATTTTTGTGGAAGATTTTATCCCCTTTATATATTTTTCCATATTCTTTAATAGTCGTTTTTCTATCCCTATTAATTGAATACCTTCTATTTGTGTGATTACTATTTGACAAGCATGTATTGACAATTCAACTAGGTTAGTTTTGTTTTCCACACTGTTTCTATTTCGTTATTTGCTACTTATGCAGTATTTTAATCAACCCATCTCAAGAAATGATTTAACATACTCATATGCATGATATCATTCAACTATCTAGCAAAGATAAATTGAAAATTAAGCACAACCCCTTGATCCTTATGGATGCACAAGCCATGGTAGCAAAGTCTTGTGCATTTGTATTTAAACCAAAAAACCTTGGAATTGACGTCAAAAATCTCACTTCTACTATCGCAAACAACTGCCACAACATTATACATAAATTCAAATATGTATGCCAAACAAGCCTTTGGTAGAAGATTTGGATATTGAAAATCTTCATGAGGTATTATCATCGTTCCAAGAGAGTTGCACTAAATTGGAGGCCCTGTGCACTTCCCTTAGGGAATTATATTATGATTATCACTATCAAAATGATGGAATACCCTCTCTAATACATGCATATGAAATGTACTCGCAAAATATGTGATCACTTACTTAAACTTCTTACTATGTAACTTGTCTACAACTAACTATGTGCATGATCTTAGGTCACTAGAGAGGCCTATATTTTGATGCTATGTAACTTACTTATACATATCCATGTGCAAAATATGTGATCACTTACTTAAACTTCGTACTATGTAACCGGTCTACACCTAACCTTGTCTATCATCTTAAGTGATTGGAAAAATTTCTATCTTGATGCTGTGTAGCTTGTGTCAACATATCCAAATAATTTTTGTCTACAATATGTCGCCTTTACAATTCAAATTTGGCTATTAATGTTTATTAATTGAACCTACATCTAACACATTCAAAACTATACGTCCTAAGCATCATCCTCCACATCCTTATTCTAACTTTACATAACCTCTTACAACATGTGTTCTACAGTGTATTCTTTAAAAATCTCCACATTAAGAAAGGTCTTAAATATCTACCTATTTTTTTATCTATCCCATTTTTCTTTTATCAAAATACCTAAATACATATCTTACATTAATTCTAAAATTCTTCAATACCTAATTAGCATACTTTCGCCGTACCTATTGCACACCAAGCTGCGATTGCTAGTATTTACTGTTTTCATGACTGCTGCTGCTTACGCAAGCCACGTTTTGCCTCTCCAGATACTTCCACTTTTCACTCCATACCTTCTCTCACTTAGTTACGTTTTCACATGCCCCACACTGCTCTTTAGCCTCGGACGAAGTGTACCGACTTCAATTATTCTTTGCTTCTTCCACAAACCAAGACCACTCTCCGCTTTTTGTCAATTTTTATCCTCGTTATGTCATTTCTTATTTTTCTCACTTGCCCCTGTTTCCCCGAATCTTCCTCACCGACTCCCTCTTCTTATACAAAAATCACAGGCCACCTTATCAAGATGTCAGTTCTTATCTTCATCACCGACCCCCACTTTTCTGACAATTACATTTCTTAATTTTCTCACTTGCCCCTGTTTCCCCGAATCTTCCTCACCGACCCCCTCTTTTTTTACAAAAATCACAGGCCACCTTATCAAGATGTCAGTTCTTATCTTCATCACCGACACCCACTTTTCTGACAATCACGTAGCTACGTTTCACCTACTTCTACTGCTGGTGCGACGGGACCTTTTGATGGAATGGCACCACCTTCCCCTCCTTCTGATACATGCTCATCACTCATACCAAAGCCGTCTTACGATGTCTTCATTAATCATCGTGGACCAGACGTCAAACACACCATAGCTAGCGCACTCTATGGCATCATCACTGGTATGGGAATGACAGCGTTTTTGGATTCAAAGGAATTGAAATATGGCGATTTCTTGCCTAAATCAATAGAAGCAGCAATGAGCAGCGCTTTGCTTCATATAGCAATTTTTTCGGAGGGCTATGCAGAATCACCCTGGTGTTTGGCAGAGCTTTCATTTATGCTTAAAACAGTCGCCACAATAATTCCTATATTCTACCATGTAGAGCCTACTGATCTCAGAAATGTAGGTCAGGGGAAATATGATAAGGCCTTTAAGGAGCATGAAGCAAAGCGTAGATACAGTTCGGAACAGCTTAAGGAGTGGAAAATGGCACTCTGCAAAGCCTCATTTTTCACTGGCCAAATCATTATAACTGATGAGTAAGTACTACACATTCGGCCTCTTTAGCTTAACAAATATGCATTCCAAGCTTCTCTTATCGTGTGTAACTTTGACATAATCATCTGTTCTATTTTGGCTTTTCAAATTTTTTCTTGTTCAGCGATGAGACGAGGCTGCTGAAGAATATTGGGAATACTATATTGAAAGTAATAAACACAGTTCCATTAGTTGTTGCAAAACATCCAGTGGGTCTCGATGAAATAGTTGAAGACTTTGAAATGGATACATTTCAATCTGCCCAGGGTTCTCAGATGGTACAAGTTGTGGGGATTTGGGGTATAGGAGGTTCTGGCAAGACCACTCTTGCAAAAGAAATTCACAACAGAAGATCTCCGTTAATGGAGAGTTCCAGTTTTATTTTTGGTGTTCGAGATGCGGCAACCAAAGGCATTTTGCGTAACAAGCAGATAAAACTCCTCAAAGACCTTGGTGTAGCAATTGACAACATAGAAGATGGAAGGGCACTTCTTGCGAGGCGTTTGAGATCTGTCAGGGTGCTCATTGTTCTGGATGATGTGAATCATGTGGACCAACTCGATGCTCTATTGCCCTTAAAGGACAGTCTATGCGAAGGTAGTCTCATAATTGTTACTACACGTGAAAATGAAGTCCTGGAGTCTTGGGGTATCTCCTCTGTATACCGAATGAAAACATTGGGTCTATCTCATGCAGAGGAACTTTTTTGTTGGCATGCTTTTTCAAAACCCATTCCACTGGATGGATTCGAAGAGCTTGTTAAGGAGTTCGTAAAGGCCTCCAATGGATTGCCTCTGCCTCTGAGGGTATATGGAGCACAGCTGAACGGGATGTCTCATGAATTTTGGAAGTGTGAGTTGGATAAGATCTCGAGAGTATTGCCACGGGAGATCAGAGAGGCTCAAAGTTAAGATGCCCTTGATTATGAAGAGAGAGAGACATTTCTCGATGCTGCTTATTTTTTCTTTGCTCAAAAAAATGAGCTTACGAGTCCCCAGTCCCACAAAGTTGCGAGTCTGCCAGAAGAATTTTGGTTTTTCGAATCGCCGGTGCACCTGGTGTTGAGCTCCTGTTCAGTTTGGGGATTAGAGAGGTCTGCAGCATTTAGATCTGTCCCTTTGCACCCAGTTGAGGATGTTGCCACCACTTAAGCATGTATTCCTTAGGAGCTATGCTACCAGAAACGCCAAGGCAAGGCTCTGTTTCCTGTTGTAAGGGGTGAAATGCTGTTTCCCATTCTAAACGGCTATTTTTGGGTATGTGTGACGTTTTTCTCAATTGGCAACGTTGTAACATAACTTACTTCCATTTCTCTAATACAAATTACTCGCTAGTATATTTTATCCTTATCTTCTACAATTTTCTGTATTGTTTAAATTTCTTTATCCCCTGTTTAAATTTCTCAATCCCCTGTTTCTATCATTAGTACCCATATTTCTTGTCAGGGAGCTTGCTTATTTTAGCTGTTTAATACTAGTTTTCTTAGAGGAAATTTGTTTCACATTGATATTCTTTCCCTATCAGTCTTGTCAGACTGGAGAAAATGTAATACTATTCAACAATTCACAAATTTATTACAGGGTAGGAAAGCAGGGTCTCATGGCCGCTTCTAATAGCTCCTGTAAACACAAATATGAAACAAGAAGAAGCGCAATATCAAGACACCATTCCTGCAAGTCTCTCATGGCAGCATTTGAAGGGTTGTTTAATTTCCCCTTAATTACCTTGCTAACTTATCATTCACATCTTAGCCCCATTCTTCATTGCACACTTCTAGACACTAACCTCATGTACTAGTATTCCAAACCAACCTATCATTTAGATATTGCTGTCCTTGATAGTCACCCTATGTATACCACATCTCTCACATGTGGGGTGCTATTCTTCCCCCGGTTGTTCTATATTTTAGTCCCGCCATTAAATACTCTGGATTGGCTAGCAGCACGCTTGCTTCTCATGGCCCTGTCATGCAATTCAGTTCAATGTTCCTAACACGTCCCTTTCCTCTCTGGGATAGTGACCCAATCATTGTCCTACCTCTTAAACTTATATCCTTATTTCACAACTAAGTCCCACTTAGACTCCTATCTTTTAATTTGCATGAGTAGTCATGTACACAATATATTAAAGAGTGTGTGAGTAACAATATAAATTATAAAATAAATAATAATAGATGTATCTAACATCATCACTATGTATATGAAAGAGAGTTGGTAGATGTAGAATGTAGAAATACAAAGTGAATAATACAATACAAAATTAACAAGAAAAGCAAAAGAGAATAGTTAACCATCCCAAGAAAATAGAGACAAATTGTGTGTATATAGATTTACAATGGAAGTGAATGATTCTCAAAAAATCAATGAGCTATTGTAGATTGCAAGAATCAAAGCATGAAGAGGAAAGAGGAATCTCTAATCAAAATCATATAATAGGCTATTTTTGAAAAACAAGTTAGGAATTAAATATTGGAAGCTTGGCGAGTTATGTAACTAATAGTTGAAAATAAATAACTTTTGGTTGTGAAACAAAACTTGTATAGTTGTATATTCATGAGATGTGAGTATACTTAAACATAGATGATTGTATGCTTGCAATGATATCAAAAAAGAAATGAATATAAAATGTTACATAATGGACAAATTTGATATAAAGCATTAGAAACACATCATAAAAAACATAGATAAACATTAAAATAAAAATATGGCATTTGGATTGGGAAAGAGGCTAAGAAAGAGGACCAATATGGGCCCTAAAAAGTACAACAAAAATGGATGCTAAATGAGGACAAATTGCACTGTTAAAATTGTTGGGTATGCACTCTTTGATCTTAAATCCCCCCCCCTCTTTAGTGGACTTGTGCTACTGTGTGATAAAGCTTCACTAAAGTATAGAAATAAAAATACTAAAAATAGTAAAGATTTTGATGATACATAAAAGGGATAGGAAATAGTCTTTGAGTGAGGAGATTCTAGAAGTGTTCTAATTTGTCATTTTGATCCTTAGGGTTTTTGGCCTATATTCCTTGCTAGGGTTTATCTTTACATGTCTTCGGCTAAAACATTAGTCCTTATAAGGTTAGTTCTATGTTTAGTTTTCTTAATCTTCTAATTTGATGGTGATTGGTTGCCTGGGTGAAATCACTTATGTCGTGATCTCAATCCTAAAGTCTTTGACCTCTCTAGCTAGTTGTCCACGTGATAGAGCTTAGTTGCATCACACAAGCTCTCCACATTTCATCTTTTTTTCGAAAGATACTTTTGAAACTCTGAGCTAGTGTTGTGATGCCATGTTTCTTTACGTTTGAGTCCAATTGCTAGTTTCCAAGACATGGTGTCATAATTCTACCAAGTTTGTGTCATTTAATTGGTTTGTAATTGATGATTTACATTCTAAGAGGACGGAGTAAAGTTTTCTATCTCTATGCATGTGTGATGGTAATTAAGGGAAGACATTACTAGATAAATTTTAACATGCTAGAGGATACATGCTAGTATCTCATTGCATCATGAGTGTTATTTGTATTGTAGATTCTACTCAAGGCTATTTTTTCAAACTATAAAGTTGTAGCCTTTTGACATAAGTCCTTGGTGGTGAGTGTAGGCACTAGAATATTATGCATCAAGATTATGTTAATGTTCACGTTTGGTCTAGACAATGTCTACATGTACTTGTTGTAGAAGGTGTCAAATCTCTTGAGTCTTTGATAGGAAACAACCCCTTTTGCATCACATAGTGCCTTTGCGTCATAGATTTTCAAATGACCACACTCTCATAAAAGCAATGTGCAATGAACTTTGTAGACTCAAAAGAATAAGTTGAAGTGGAGGACATGATAGCACCTAATTGCATTACATGGGTTTCTTAAATGGCAAATTATAATGTGCATCCTACTCCAAGATGTATGATGTGTGATGAAAATAAAAGAATTATAAGTTAATGAAAATGATGACTTAGTTGTTGGTAAAAGTGGAAAAACAAGATAATTTCATTGGGCTATATGTAGGTCATTCCACTAGGTGTCATATATGTGCTAAAGTGGTCTTAAATTCACAATATGAATCTACATTTGACAATTGTTCAATTTTTTTTCAAAACCAAAATTGAGATACATGGTTACCATTAATCCAATCCTTTGTACAAAATTCATATATTGAATTCAAACTATTAAAACTTGTGCCATTAATCCTAAGTTGGTATGCTACATTTAATGTAAAAGGTAGAAAAGCAAGTAGAACATTACAACCTTTGCGAAGGCAGTCTCATCATTGTTACTACACGTGAAAATGAAGTACTGAAGTCTTGGGGTATCTCCCTTGTATAAAAAATGAAATAATTGGATCTATCTCATGTAGAGCAACTTTTTTGCTGGCATGCTTTTCCAAAAACCCATTCCACTAGATGGATTTGAGGAGTTTGTTAAAAAGTTCGTAAAGCCATCAAAGGGATTACCTTTGTAGGTACACAGAGCACAGCTGTATGGGAACTCCCATGAATATTGGGAGTGTTAGTGGTAGGGGAGAGGGGCCTATAGTGGAGTGGGGTCCAATAGTGGGGATAGAAATAGTCTTTAGTGAGCCCCATAGTGGAGCACCTTAATATCCAATTGCAAAACACATTTTATCCATAAAGTACATAAACTGACAAATCATGTGATGCCACACTAGCGCACCAATAAAACATGACTTAGGGCACCACTATCAGTCTCACTTTTTTTTTGGACCTTTTTGGATACATCAACGAAAAGCATGCTGATGTGACATCATATTTGATGATGTGGCCCTAAAACGAAATATAGAAGCATGTGAGTTGCCAAATAAACTGTTGTACAAAATTGGAACTGATTTGAAATTTTCAAATAAGATTTTGAGAAATCTGAAGTTAAGGTGCTCCACTATAGGCTCCTCTCCCCTATAAGATCTTGAGAGTATTGCCACAGGATATCAAAGAGGCTCAAAGTTAAGATTCCCTTGTTTATGAAGAGAAAGAAACATTCCTTGATTGCTGCTCGTTTTGTCATTGGGGAAAAGAATGAGCTTACGAGTCCCCAGAAATTTGCCACTTCCTTAATCATGTATTCATTGCTTAGGAGCCATGTTACCAGAAACGCCAAGGCAAGGCTATTTTTCCGTTTTTAATAGGTGAAATGTTGTCTCCATTCTGAACGGCTGATTTTAGGTGTGTGACGATTTTCTCACTTGGCAACGTTCTAACATACCTTACTTCCATTTCAGTAATACTAAATACGCACCAGTATATTTTATTCTTATATTCTACAATTTTCTGTATTGTTTCAATTTCTTTACCCCCTGTTTCTATCATTAGTCCCCAAATTTCCTTGCAGGGATATTTAATACTACCTTCTTCGAAGAAATTTGTTCCACATTGATAATATCTCTCTATCAGTTTTGTCAGGCTGAAGAAAATGTAATAGCATTCAACAATTCATTGGCAGCTAAAAGAAAATTTATTACACGGTAGGGAAGCAGGGTCCATTGCTGATTAGGTAACATAAGATTCTCTGTTTCACATGTACTCAGATTCTTAAATACAGTTGTTTTGGCACGCTTGGAAATGTGAGTGCTTTCTTGCATTGCCTCCTTGCTGGCTACCATTCCTGCACGTCTCTCATGGCCGCTTCTAATAGCTCCTATAAACACAAATATAAAACAAGAGGAAATGCAATATCAAGACACCATTCATGGAAAGTCTGCCATGACGGTATTTAAAGGGTTTTGGTGCATTTATCCGCTTAAATGTTTGTGATATTTATATATCTTTTTTCATATGCTAGAATCTTAAAAAAAATTAATTGCGACATCAGTCATCGTATCAATAAATTCTCTTAATTCAACTACTATGTATAATTTCTCTTTACATACCTTGCTAACTTATCATTCATCTCTTAGCCTCATTCTTCGTTGTACACTTGTGAGTGTTATATATATATATATATAAATTCTCTCTTAATTCAACTACTATATATAATTTCTCTTTACATACCTTGCTAACTTATCATTCACCTCCTAGCCTCGTTCCTCGTTGCACACTTGTGAGTGTTATATATATATATATATATATATATATATATAGTTTATGTAAATCTCTATTTCCATATGATAGAATCTTCCAAAATTTAATTGTGACATATTATTCATAGTATCAATAAATTCTCTCTTAACTCAACTGATGTGTACAATTTCCTCTTAGTTATCTTGCTAACTTATCATTCATCTTGTATCCTCATTCCTTGTTGCACACTTACAGAGACTAACATCATGACCTAGTATAATTGAGTATTATATGTATATGTATATATATAGTCTATCTAAATCTCTTCTTCTATATGATACAATCTTTCAAAATTATAATTGTGACATATCAGCCATAGTATGAATAAATTCTCTCTTACCTCAATTATTATGCTTAATTTCCCCTTAATTACCTTGCTAACTTGTCATTCATATCTTAACCTCATTCTTCATTGCACACTTGTAGACACTAACCTTATGAAATATTATTCCAAACCAATCTATCAACCTATCATTTAGATACTGCTATCCTTGATAGTTACTCCATGTATTCCACATCGCTTGCATGTGAGGTACTATTCTTCCCCCAACTCAACATATCTACATTAAATACTATAGATTAGCTAGCAACACCCTTGCTTCTCATGGCCTTGTCATGCAATTCAATTTCATGTTCCTAATATGTCCCTTTCTTCTCCTTGGGATAGTGACCCAGTCATTGTCCTACCCTTTAAACTTATATCTCATTTCATAACAAGTCAGCTTATTGTTTTATTCACATTAAGGTCATTTTTTTGAGTATATTGAGGACTTGCGAAGTTTTTAGGTTCATCCCAATAGGTCATCTTTCCTTGCAATGGCCTCAACCATCCAAAGTCTGCAACATTTTCAAATTCATATAGTTTATCATTCACCGTAGGCATTCAATTGCCAAATGGATATATCCTATACCCTCCGATTTTCCTGCAATGGTCGCATACCTATCGAAGTTCCACAATTGGTTCAAACCACAAGTAAATAATTTTAAGTGGTTGTCACCCTATTAAGTGCGAAATTGCATTAATGTATGAATTTGACCGAGGTATATATTGTTTGATAGGGGATTTTTATGCTCATTTTATCCATTTCAAAACCAAGTATGAGATTTGGAGCGAATTTCTACAACTTGGAGTGTGCTTGTGTGTTGGGTTAAACTAGTTCTTGGGTTAGAGTTAGTGGATTAACCTTAAGTGGTATTTAGCATATGGTTTTGTGCTAGTTGTATTGGTCCATGGTTTTGGAGCTCATGGTTTTGGGCCCATGGTTTTGCATGTAGGAAAGTCTAGATATAATGGCTTGGTGACTACATTGTATGTGTGGCTGGTTGAAGCCTCCAGGCTTAGCCCGGTTGGGGTTGAGGGTTAATATGAAGATCTTCATTGCTGGCTTTTCCTCAGTTTTGGATTTTCCAGGGTGAATCACTATGTTGTGATTTTTTTCTTGTTCCATACTTGATTTGTGTTTCTGTTTTTATTCTTCATCTAGTTTCTAACCAGTGGTATTAAAGCAATTATTTTGCAAAATCTGTGTTAGGATTTGGTGTTTGTGTTGTAGCATCAGATCGAAAAGGTTTTGAATTCAAGGTTTGAGGTGGAGAAATTCAATGGGAAGAATAATTTTGAGCTATGGAAGCTCAAGATGCATGATTTGTTAGTGCAACAAGGATTGCACAAAGCGTTGGTTGGAAAGTCAAAGAAACCTACAAATATGAATGATGAAGATTGTGAGGATCTTGATACAAGAGATTTGAGCACAATTCAGTCGTGTTTAGCAAATGATGTTCTTATTAATATTGTTGGAGAGGATATGTCTGTAGGCTTATGGAGTAAAATGGAGAGCCTTTATATGACAAAATCCTTGAAAAATCGGATCTACTTGAAGAGGCAACTGTATAGTTTGCAAATAAAGGAAGGTATAAAAATTGATGACCATTTAAATATTTTCAATACTCTTATATGTCAATTAGCTTGTATGGGTGTAAAAGTTGAAGATAAAGACAAGGCAGTTACGTTAGTGTTCATTGCCCGAATCCTAGAATCACTTCTATTAGCTTTAGCACAACTGACACCCTTGAATTTGATTCTATTGTGGGAGCTTTGTTGTCTGAAGAGATGCAAAGGAAATCTAACATAGAAGCCTCAACATCTGAAGCAATGGTGGTTAGAGGTCAATCTAAGGGAAAAGGGCAAGATTCAAGAGGTGCATCCAGATCTAAGTCAAAAGGAAAAAAGGGTAAGGGAAAATGTTATTATTGCAATAATTCAAGGCATCTCAAGAAAGATTGTTGGGAGAGAAAAGAAGATAATGATGACTCCAAAAGAAAAGCAAATACAATTGAGACAAATTTAGGTACGATTGATGAAGTTTTATTTGTTTGTACCATAACTCCTTACAGTATCACATGAGTAATGGTTATTAGATTCTAATGCTTCTAATCACATGTGTCCACATAAGAGTTGGTTTTTTTCTTACCAAGTTGTTGATGGTGGTGTTGTTCTTATGGGAAATAATGTTTCTTGTAATGCTGTTGGGATTGGGAGCATTAAGATTAAAATGTTTGATGGTATTGTGAGGAATTTAACAGAAGTAAGACATGTGCTTGAACTCAAAAAGAATTTAATTTCTTTGGGAGTTTTGGATTCTTGAGGTTATAAATTTACAAGTCAAGGTGGATCAATGAAAGTGTCCAAGGGCATTTTGGTGGTCTTGAAGGATACAAATGTTAGAAACCTTTACAAGCTTGAAGGGAGTATGGTAATAAATGAAGTGACAGTGGTATCTAAGAAAGAAAATGAATCTACTCATTTATGGCATCAACGATTGGGTCATATGAGTGAGAAAGGATTGAAGGTACTATTGAACTACAAGTTACTTCCAAGTTTAAAATTTTTGAATTTGAATTTTTGCAAGAATTGTGTTTATGAGAAGCAGTCTAGACAAAAGTTTAAAGCAAGGAGTCATGTAAGTAAGGGTATTCTAGATTACATTCATTCAAGTGTTTTGGGGTGTTTTAAATTAGATCCTAAATCGAAGAAATATATTTTTATTGGTTATGGTGATGAAATTAAGGGATATATATTGTGGGATCCTACTACTCACAAAATCATCATTAGCGGAGATGTATTTGACGAATCTTCTCATTAAATGACATAGTAGAAGCTGAAAATCTACATGAGTTAGATGTTAAAATAACATTTCTACAAGGAGATTTGGATGAGGAGATATATATGGAACAACTAGAAGGGTTTGTTCAAAATTGCAACAGAAAATTTGTTTGTAGACTCAAGAATTCATTATATGGCCTAAAGGAGTCTCCTAGGCAATAGTACAAGAAGTTTGATTCCTTCATGGTGAGCCAAAGTTTTACAAGTAGTGAGTATGACCATTGTGTTTGCTTTAAATTTTTTAAATTTATGGTTTATTCATTATCTTGGTGTTATATGTTGACTATATGCTTGTAGCAAGCAAAAGCATAGTTGAGATCAATGAGTTAAAGGCTCAAATGTATAAGACTTTTGATATGAAGGATCTAGGAGCAACAAAACAAGTTTTGGGCATGGAAACACAGAGGCAGAGAAAATGGTAAGATTTGGTTATCAGAGTAGAAGTATGTGGAGAATATCCTCATAAGAGTTGGAATGAAGAATGTGAAACCAGTAAATATCCCTTTAGCTTTTCATTTTAAGCTTTCTTCAATTTTATGTCCTAGTAATAAAGAATAAAAGGATTATATGTCTCGTGTACCATATGATAATGTAGTAAGAAGTTTAATGTATGTGATGGTATGCACAAGACCAGAAATTTCACATGCAATTGGTGTTGTCAATAGATACATGGAAAATACAGGTAAAGAGCATTGGGCGGTAGTGAAATGGTGCTTCGGTATCTTAGAGGAACGAGTGATTATTGTATCACCTGTAATGGTAGTAGTGGTTTAGTTTGTGGTTATGTTGATTCAAATTTTGTAGGTGATTTGGAAAAAAAGAGATCTACATTAGGTTATGTCTTTACTCTTGCAAGAGGACCTATTTGTTGGATGTCAAAGCTTTAAGAAACAATTGCTTTATCCACTACTAAGGCACAGTATATGGTTGTCTCACATACTTGCAAAGAGGCAATTTGGTTGAAGGGTCTTTTGGGTGAGTTTGGAAAAGTGTAGGACAGGGTGATTATATTTTGTGATAGTCAAAATGCTATACACCTAACTAAAAATCCAACTTATCACAGTAGGACTAAGCATATTGCGATTAAATATCATTTTGTAAGATAGGTTATTGATGGAGGTGGAGTAGCTCTTGAGAAAGTTCATACACGAGAAAATTGTGCAGACATGTTAACAAAACCAGTACAGTTAGAGAAGTTGAATTGGAGTTTGACTTCTCAGTGGCTTGCAGTAAAGGTGATGAATGGGCATGGGAACATATTAGGTAAATTGTTGTCAAGGTGGAGATTGTTAGATTGTGACAACAAATTAGAAAGAAAGTATATTTTGTCTTTTGGAAAGATAAGGGAAATAAAGCAAAGTCTTATCTTTGGAAAATATTATCTTTGGAATACTTTTGGAAAAGATAAAGACTTAAAACAAAAGATAAAGTTTTAAAAACAAATAAAACAAAGCAATAAAACCAAAGCTTGATTTTTCTATGTGCAATACATGTTGAAGATATTATTTATATCTTGCTGCCTTGAAGGTTGAAATGATTATTGTAATGAATTGTATTGAAGAGCAGTAGTTGTGTGAAAGTTGTAATCAATTTCTCCGAGAAATAAGAATACCGATACTTTTCCCCATTGATGTTTCCTTGGCATATTATCAAGGTTTTACCACGTAAGTATGTGTCATCTCTATTATTCTGTGATTACATTTAATTATCTTTTGTATTTCTTTGCATCTAACTTGTGCTGTAATATTATTAGTTTTCTAGGTTTACATTTCCATTTGCACAACATGATGGAGGCAACCAAAATAATTTTTTTAACAATCTTAAAAAATAAAGAACTATCCTCCCATAAATTAAATGAGTCTTTGTATCTATATTAAACATAGGATTCAAACATACGATACTCATTGACTTTTTGCAACTAAGAGATTTATGATATAATTTGTTTCAATTGAAAATTAGTTTTCAAGTCCTTTTTAGACATAACATATAGTTGTGAAATCAAAGAAGAAATTTAAAGAGAACATTATAGTAAATACTTAAAATTTATGTTTATTGATGCACATTAGAATCTAACTATTAAACATCTATTTTTTCTATATATGTAATAATATCTCATCTAATAGAATCTGCCACAACATTATTATGTAACCTTAGAAATTTGATATTTGTTTCTCCAAGAGATCAAGCTCAATGGTTTGTGTCTTGTGTCTTCTCTATTTAATGTATGGAGAGATGCATTTTTTTCTCTATACACCCCATAGAGAATGTTGAGGGGGGCTATTTTAGGCATGTCTTCATGTATTTATAATTTTTTTATTGATAAAGGGGAGGACCCCTCACATAATTGTGTGTGGGTCTTGGCATTTATCAATGGATAGTTAACTAGTTTTTGTTTAGTTTATGCTTCTAATAATGCAAAAGAGATGTTCTTACTATGAGATTGGATGCCCAATAATTTGTCTAACGTAGATTGGGCTGTTGGAGGTGACTTTAATATGGTTGAGTAGTCCATAGATTGAAGTTGGAGTAGTCATGCTAAGTTAAGTAGTGAGGAATTTGATAAATGGTTGAATTGTTGTAATACTATTGGGGTGATAGATCATATTCATAACAAATACTCATGCCATGTCCATAACTAGCATACGTGGTCTAATTGTAGATTTGGATATGATAGAAACTTTAGCAGGATTGATGGGTTTTATGTTTCTCCCAGCCTATAGTTAGTGCTAGTCTTTTGGTATTCAGTTTAAAGTTGAGTATTCTACTATGCTTTCAAACAATTTTCCCATTCTCCACTTTATTGTTGGGTCTAAAACAAGCCATATGGAGTATAAATTACCATACAAGCATAATACTTATCTCTTTTAAATTTCTTGTGTTGTTGCTTTCGTTGGAATTTGGAACTCTATACCTAAATCAAAAGAAGGATAATATTATAGGGAATGGTGACACTATGTTATTTCTCAATGTGTTGAGTTCTCACATTCCTTTGGTAAAAGACTTGCTTGGCAAAGAAAACGTAAAGAAAAATCTCTACATGAAAAGTTGGAACATTGTAGAAAATTGCTTACTACCAATCGTAATAATATTGACATTCAAACTTTTATAGCCTTTATAGCTCGACTCAACTCCATAAACTCGATATTTATAAGGGCCAAGGAGATAAAATCAAAGCTAGATTACATTGGATGAAAGAAGGTAATAGAGGTTCCAAGTATGTTTAAATTTTTTTAAACTATAAGCATAAGGAGAATATTGGAGCTATACAAGATGGCAATGGGCATATTCATACATATTTTGAAGAGGTGAAATATTTTTTCCAAAATTTCTATGTGAATCCTTTTAGAGAAGATGTTCACTATCAAGATACCAAAAGTATTTTAGAAGAGATTATTAAATAACACGTTCCCATTAAGGTGGATTTTGAGTATAGTCAATTCTTAGATCGAGAGCTATCTATTGAAGATCTTGAACATGTGTTTTTAATGGCTCCTAAAAAATTCATGGGCTTGACAAGCTCTTAACTAAGTTTTACCAAATAGGGTATGTGCAGGATCATGGTGTGCCAAAAAGTGGCAATATTATGGGGGTATGTGGCTGACGACTTTTTTTCACCCAAAATTAATGAAACGAAAAGGGTTTTTAGAGGAGATTCTCAGCTTTCCAAAAATATAAATTATGATTTAATTTGAATTTAATAAATAATTATTATTCATTTTCTATTAGAATTACGACTAAAGTCACGATCGATAGGTTGATTGAAAAACATCTATAACTTTCAAGCGGTATCATATTTTTTGAATCCAAAACATGCATCACATTCTATGCTTCACATGTTATAGGATTAGAAAAGAAAAATAAATTTCATAAAGTTTTGACCAAGTTAAGGTGGTCAGATAGACGAGTTTTATATTTTCTAAAAGTTGTAATAAAAATTCATAATTAATTATTTACTTAGAAAAAATTACAAAAAATATGCATCACATCTGGACATGAATCCTCTACATATATAAAATCTTACAAAAAAATATTATCATTTTATTATGGTTAGGGTGGTCGGGCGGACACTTCTTTATTTTTTCCGAAATTTAAGTACTGCATTGAAATTTCAAATTTTCACCAAATAGATTTTATTTATTTTTAAATAAACCTAGTATTTTAGAAACTACATTCAATTTTCTACAAATTCTATTCTTACATATTTTTTAAATAATATAGATAACTTATTCAAATATTTACCTCAAGTTGCCTAACACTGATTTTTCTGAATTTTTTGCCACTTAAGGGCCTGTTTTTTGCACGATGATCCTACACATACCCAATAATGTTGTTGGACATTAACGAGGATTTCTAACTTCTATATTTAGAAGCTTTGGAATATGGTTCTTTAGGGCCTACTATTAATAAAGGAATGAGTAAGCTTCTTCCAAAAGGAAAAAATAAAGATTATATTTCAAGATAGCATCCTATTCCTCTTTTTAATACCTCTTACAAAATCATTTCTAAAGCCTTAGTTACAAGGATAAATCAAGTGGTTAAAATTATTGTCAAACCTAAACAAACTAGATTTCTTAGGGGTGGTTTTATCCTTGATAACTTAATTTTGGCTTGGGAAACTAGTGACTGAGCCCAACAATCACGACAAAATGCATTGATGGTCAATCTAGACTTGGAAATTCTTATGATAGAACGTGTTGGAGCTTTTGTAACATGCCAGTTGTTCACACAAGTTAATTTCCAATTTTTTTCACTTCTAGTGAATGATCCATGATGCCATAACATAGCAATTAAAATTTTTCTTTTCCAAGATGCAAATTACATGCACATTTGAAATAAACACTATTTCAAACTTCCATTGCATTTCATTGTAATTTTATGAATCTTTCCATAACATAGATTTCATATTGAATAAACTCAAGTTTATCATTCATGATTACAACCTTCCATATAAATAGGTACAAGATACATAGCTCTTATGAGATTCATTTGGAAATAGATATACAATTTGGTCTTGATGTCACTGCATTAGTGCATACATTCTAGATGTCCCCATTCCTTAGTGCATATACTCTAGTTGTTTGCAATACTAGTGCAAACATCCACAAATCTCAGTTGCCAAATGACAAAGAGACGCATCACTCAAGTGCTTTTCCACCAACCATGGACTCAAATGCGTTCCCCCACACATCTATCATTTAATAGATGACCCTCCCGTTCGACGAAGAGATTGGTTGGTAAAAGCCCATAACAATAGCCTATTTGATCTTAGTGTTGTGTTCTACATAACTAGAACCTAATTTCATATGGTAGCTACACCTATGAGTATGAAAATCTTGAACTAGAATTCATAAAAGGAATATAGTGAATTGAGAGTGCAACCTGTGACAAATTACACTACTTTGGCCAAAGTATTCTCACCCAGTACTTCGAGTGACAGTCATCCGATTCACATTCACTACTATAGCTCGGTTTGGATTATAACCATTCATATACTATGTTTAGGTAATTTCCTTCCATAAGTAATCATTAACATTAGAAATAACATATTCACCTTTTCCCAAACATAATAGTATCTGTACCAATAAAGCATAAGCATAAGTTACCCCCTTAAGTGGATATCGTGATGCTTAAAAACTTCTTGTTTGATCCTATGGGATTGTGTTGTGCCCCTCTACAATAACCTCTCTCGGTTTTCGCTATCTTGGAGGCATTTTCCTGTGGTTGCAAATTTTCACTTGGAGGAAAATTTGTCAAATGCAAGTAGTTGAAAGTTGCAAAGTAGTGCAAATTTCGTTTTGCAATTTATGTGACTAAACAAATTGTTCCAACACATCTAATTAGGCATGTTTACGCTAGGAATGGTCCTCTTTCGCACCCAAACACGTGGAATTGCTCCAAACTATGTTCAACCAGATCGATCCCTTAAGAGTCCAAAGTGCAAAAGGGAAACAATCTTTAACGGGATATTACTCGAAAATCGTGGTGTTTAAAAAATCTCTGTTTGAGCCTATGAGATCATGTTGGGCTGCTCTACAATAACCTTTCTCAATTTTTTTTTATTTCAGAGTGGTTTTCTTGTGGTGTCCAATTTTCACTTGATGGAAAAAGTGTCAAATGGAAGTAGTGCAAAGTTGTAAAGTGGTGCACCTTTCATTTTATAACTCGTGTCACCAAACAGACTATTCCAACACATTTGAATAGGTATTTTTACGCTAGGCATGGTCCTCTTTCACACCCAAACACATGGAATTACTCTGAGGTACGTTCAACTAGATCGATCCCTTAAGAGTCCAAAGTACAAAATGGCTGCAAACTTCAACATGCTATTACTCGAATACCATAATTCTTAGAAATTTCTCGACTGAGTTTATGGGATCATGTTGGGCCCCTTTACAATAACCTCTCTCAGTTTTTTCTATCTCGAAGTGGTTTTCCCATGGTGTTTAATTTTTACTTGATGGAAAAAGCGTCAAATGCAAGCAATAGAAAGTTGCAAAGTGGTGCAACTTTTGTTTTACAACTTGTGTGACCAAACAGATTATTCCAGTGCATATGAATAGGTATGTTTACACTAGGAATGGTCTTTTTTTCACCCAAACATGCGGAATTGCTCTGAGCTATGTTCAACTGGATCAATCCCTTAAGAGTCCAAATCCCTTAAGAGTTCAAATCCCAAAATGGCTCCAAACTTCAAAATAATTTTACTCGGATACCATGATGTTTATAAAAAAAATTTCTAATCCTATTGGATCATGTTGGGCCCTTCTACATTAACCTCTTTTAGTTTTCTCTATCTTGGAGGCATTTTCTTATGGCACTGGAAAATTTTCACTTGGGGGAAAAGTTGTCAAATGCAAGTAGTTGAAAGTTGCAAAGTGGTGAAACTTTTTCTCTGCAACTTGTGTGACCAAATGAATTGTTTCAACACATCCAAATAGGTATGTTTATGCTAAGCATGGTCCTCTTTTGTACCCAAACATGTAGAATCACTCTGAGCTACATTCAACCGGACTAATCCCTTAAGGGTCCAAAGTGCAAAATGACTACAAACTCTAGCATCATGTTATTTGAATACCGTCATGTTTAAAAAAAATTTGTCTGATCCTATGGATCACATGGGCCTCTCAACAATAACCTCTCAATTTTCACCATCTCAAAGGAATTTTCCCGTGGTGGCGAATTTTCACTTGGGGAAAAAGTTGTGAAATGAAGTAGTTGAAAGTTGCAAAATGGTGCAAATTTTGTTCTGCAAATCATGTGACCAAACGTACTATTCCAATGCATCCAAATAGGTATGCTTATGCTAGACATGGTCATCTTTCACGCCCAAATACATAGAATTGCTCTGAGCTATATTCTACCAGATCAATCACTTGAGAGTCCAAAGTGCAAAATGACTGAAAACTTTAGCATGTTGTTACTCAGATATTGTGACACTTAGAAACTTTTCATCTAATCCTATGGGATCATGTTGTGCCCCTCTCCAATAATATTTTTCAGTTTTTGATATCTCAGAGGCACTTTCCCGTGGTGGTGAATTTTCACTTGGAGAAAAAGTTATCAAATGTAACTAGTTGAAAGTTGCAGAGGTGCAATTTACGTTCTACAACTCGTGTGACCAAATAGACTATTCCAATGCATCTAGATGGGTGCATTTATGCTAGGAATGGTCTTCTTCCCAAACATATAGAATCACTCCAAGTTACGTTTAACCAGCTCGATCCCTTAAGGGTCCAAAGTGCAAAAGGGAAGCAATTTTTGATGAACTATTAATCAAAAACCATGACACTTACAAAAATTTTGTCTAAGCCTAAAGGATTACGTTGGGCCCCTCTACAATAATCTATCTTGGTTTTTGTTATCTCATAGTTGTTTTCTTATGGTGTCTAGTTTTCACTTGATGGAAAAAATGTCAAATGCAAGTAGTGTAAAGTTGCAAAGTGGTACAAATCTTGTTTTGTAATTCGTGTGACCAAACAAACTACTCCAATGTGTCCTGATAGGTACGTTTATATTAGGAATGGTCCTCTTTCACACCGAAACACTACTTGATCTACTATGAATATTATGTTTTGCAAGTGTTGTGAACATTATGTATCCTTTGCTTAATTGAGTTGTTCCAATCAAATGATTAAATATATTGGAATCTTTTTATGAATCATTTCATGGAATACTAATTAAAAACATGTGTTTTTTTTAAAGATAAAGAATTTCATGGAACTCTTTGGATTAAATTGAATTGAGATATGTAAGAACAAGGGAACATTAAGAAATACATTGTTCAAGGATCTTAAATAAGCCTTCTTGGTGTGGGGGCACCAAATGTATTTTGTGTTAATTTGTCAAATGAGGTATTTTGATAGTTTTAGGTGTGTTTGAGTTTTTGTCAATTCAATAAGGTCATAATAGACCATCTAATAGGTAATTAGGAGTCATTGAGTTTATATTATCACATTTTTGTAAAATTGTTAAAAGTGCAATATTGAAAAGTTGTAAAAGTGCAAAAAAAACTTAAAATTGAGGAATCCCAACAGTCATGGGCATTCAAAGGGTAGTTAGAATAGTTTTAATAGGTTGGTTAAGGTTTAAAATATGTTGTAAACTCTATGAATGAAGGTTGTTGGAGGTTTTCTGAAGGATTGAATAATAAAACTCTTGTTTTCATTGAAATTCTGTATCTTTTTTATTGGATATTGTTGTTGTAGAGTAGTTGCACGACTTGTATAGCTTGATGGTGACTCCAAATTGGTTTGAATTGTTGTTTCCTTGCTTTATCTATCATTTTTACTAAGTTTGAGGTGTTCCCATTGGAGTTATAGAATCTTATTGATTTTTCTTTATAGTCGGCTTTGAAACTCCAATTTTAAGGTTTTGAAGACATAAAAATGTGATTATGGCCCATTCCACTAACTGTAACTCCTATAGCTAAGTGGAATGGGCCTAATATGGTAGGATTTAGTTGATTGAATGGTTTTGGGAGTAGGAGAGGTCATTTAGGGGTTTTGGCATGATGCCCTAGAACTTTTTCAAATTTGAATGTTTTGAGTGAAATTTGATGGTTAAAGGTGGGCAAGTGAGGAAAAGTCTTGGGGCAGAAAATTTTGGTGATAGATTAAGCATGTGGAGGAAATTTAAAACATGTTTAATACATTGGTGAAGTGTAAAGAAGTTGGGATGTGGGGTATTTCAGTAAACCCCTTTGTAACTTGCTAAAAATGAGCATTTTGTATAAAGAGGACTTAGTGAGTGGTTCACTGGCTAAAATTTGAAGAATTTGGTGGTTTTATAGATTGTTAAATGACTATCCATAGGTATTTGGGGTTGGAAGATTGTTTAGAGGAGAGTTTCTTTGTAAATTAGGCCTATTTGGCTTAAGGAGACAATGCATAAGCATTAGTTTGAGGGATTTGTTCCAAATAGGTATATGAGATTTTGAGATATGTTTTGGTATTCCTTGAAGGATGTCTAAAAATATAATTGGTTAATGGGTTTGAGAGTGGAGTTATGAGATAGGTCCAAGAAACTAGGTTTGTAGACCTACAAGGCAAATAGTGAAGTTGTGAAGGAAATCACTAGTTAGGGTTTTGGAGATTGAAGGCTTGTTGAAATCAGTTGAATTTGTGATTGGTAATTGAAGGCCTACCTTCTTTGCATCACTTCTCTCCCGTTGCAATTTTGGGTGGATTATTACTTTCAAAATATTAGGAATGTTTTGTCTATTTTCTAGTTGGCAGTTGCCATTCTAGAAGGCTCATCTCTTTATATATTTTATACTTATTCTTAATCAATTATCTAGTTAATAATCAATGCATTTATCTATAGTTATTATTTTATTTTCAATTTGTTCAATTTTGGAATTTGTAACTCTATTAGTATTCCTAGAAATATTGAAGTTGTTTAGCATCGAATAATAAAGTTTTTTATCATTAATCAATTAATATTCAAAACAAACCATGAAGGACAACAATGATCAATGCTACCTAGGCTAACCAATTAATAAGTATACATGTGAATAAGTCAAGCATGTACATGTGAATAAGGGAAGCACAAATACTCAAAAACACGTAAGCTTTGACGTATACACACAAATACATAATATACAAAAATTAATATAGAGTATATGCATGAATAAAAGGTATACACATGAAAACACGTAAGTCACAAATTATACATTAGAATACACATAAGTCACAAAGTATACATGTAAGTTGTAAAGTATACACTTGAATACACATAACTCATATCTTTTGAACTATGGATTTATAATGCAAATATGGACACCATCGATAAAAAATATTTGTATTAACCAAATATCCATATAGGCCTACATCAATATATGTGAATATAAGTATAAAATATAGGTGTAAAATAGCCATATAGACTCACGAGAATGCCATATAGGCATACAATAAAGGGATCTAGAATCAAAAGTCATTGCTCTCCATGCTCTCAAAATAAACTCTTGTCATTTGCTTGTCGATCAGATGGTGATACGTCTGTCACTCATTTATGTTGCAGTTGAGGAGTGCTCCTAATGCTCCTCCTAGGGTTTAGTTCTTGGTCAAGTCTTATCTGTTACAATAAGAAGTAAATACATTAATATATAAAAATTACATTAAAAAAATGATATATTTAACAAAATAATCAATGTGTTGTAGAAAAAAGTACCCTTTGCTTGACATGGGATTAATTCATAATAAAATGGACTTAATGAGGTCTTAATCTAGTATTGTGAGGCATTTTATGCGTCGACACTAGGTCTTGAACCCTTGTAAATTAAATAAAATTCTTTTACTAATGTCTTGTGAAGGTGTTGTAACACATTTCTACACTTTTCTATACTCTTGTCATTATAATTCATTTAAATATCACCTTTTTATTCATCACCAAGTCCTATTTTAAAGTGTTGTAAAATCTTGTAATGAGATTTCACACTTTTCTAGGCTTAATTTCATTATTTACACCTTTCTTATGCTTTATTTGACCCTTTTATGCCCTTATAAGACTTAATTAAGTGTGCTTTTGAATGTAAATTTGACAAACAACATTATATGCAAGATAATTCCTAACACCCACTTTCAAGTCCAAGGTGGGACCCATTCACCATGGGTGGTGAATGAATCTGTCTTGGCTCAAAATTCAAAATATTTTAAATTTTCTTTCTGGTTTCTATTTAAAATCACCTTATGTTGGCCTGTGATGAGGTATCATTGGGTTACTAAGGCACATGATTGTATAAATAAGTATTTTTCTCCCCATTTCACATTTCCTAATCTCTTATCTCTTATCACTCATTCATTCACCAACCTTCTATCTCAAGTCAAGCAACTTAGGGTTTTATCATTGCAAGACATCAAGAAAGCTCCTCAAGACATTCAAGGGATGAATCTTCCTCCATTGTTGTAGAAATCCAAGATCAATCATCATGACAAGGTAATCAATTCTATTGTTGTATGTTTCATTCCATTCTTTCATCATTTTGATTTAATTACCTAAAAGGGGTTTGACCAAGACAAACCCCCATGCCCTAACATTCAACATCTCTTTTTCTTGTCTTGTTTGTTTGCAAATTTAGGTCTCCTGGAAGCTTGAGAATCATTGAAGATCAAGTTGTAAGATTTCTCAAGTATTCTCCTCATTCAACAAGTCAAAATATCAACAAAAACTCATGACACCTATAGGAAGTCAAAGTGCAGATTGGAAGCTCCGAATTTCACTTTTGAAAATCCATAAATTCAAAAGTGGACTCATTTTCCATAAGTGGTGAATGAGTCCCATTTCCAGGCTAGTTTTGTGTTTTTTGCATTTTTTGACACCTTTTTGATCGAAATAGGTTTTAGCTCAGTTTACTAGAACTAGGACTGATTCACTGATAATGGTGAATAAGTCCCTATAGGCATGAAAATCAGGATTATCAACATTCCAGAATCCATTTCTAGTTTTCACCCACATTCCAAGTGCACACTTTCAATTTAGTCAAATTTTGTTACAATTTGCATTCATTCCTAGGTGTTTTTGCATTACATAATGTGTTTTCAAACAAGTTACATTTCTTAGGTTTTACATTAATAAGTCATTTATTTTATCAGTTCCTTGCATTCAAACGTTGCATCTAGGCATATTACATCCATTTTCCATTCATTATCACATTAACATTGAGTGTAACATTGTACATTTTGGCCCATCTTTCCCCTTTTAGGCAAAAAACCCTAGAAGTGGTAGAAAGAATTAGGGTGCCAAAAACCTATGCTAGATTTTGGTGAACCTACTGTTAGAACACTTTCTTTTCTAATTTGGCATCCATAATCATCCTAGGAATAGCTTGCATGCATTAGATTTTGCATTGTTTTGTGCAATCTAGGATTTCAAATTTTTGCATTAGTAAAAAGGTCATTTAGCTTACATTTTTGCATAAAATTCCCTTAATTTTTTTTGAAATTATGCATCTCCATCTTAGGTTTGTATCATACAACATTAAACACATAAAAAACAAATAAAAATTTATAATTTTTTTGCAAAAACCAGTACTGGGATTCATTCGCCATGCTGGGAGAATCAGTTCTTGTCCATATTTTTAATTGACTATTATAGCATTAGAAACCTCATTTATGTTCTTCCTAAGCCTCCTAGTATCATATAGTATAAGTCTGAAAAGTTTCTAGAACATTTTTTTATGCATATAGTTCCAAAACATCATTTTAGATTACTTGTTCTTCAAATCACTTCATTTGCACACATCCTTACATCTGAAAATGCTTCCATTTCTACAATTTTGCATAACATTGATAAAAGTACTTTTCACTTTTTCATTTACAATATTTCTATTCATTAAGCTTTGCATTAGTTTCATAAAAAGTACTTTTCATTCTTTCATATACATTGTTTACATTCTTAAGGTGTTGCATACATTGGATAAGAGTGTTTTGTATCTTTGCATATACTTGTTCATATTGCTGAAACATTGCATGAAATGGTTACATGTGATTTTCATTCTTATTAAAACAATCCTGTACCTTACATATGTAGACATGTTAAGAAGAATTTCCTATCCCCTCCCTATGAGAGTGTTTTAGTGAAAGAGACTACAACTTGGGCCATTCCTAATGATCATACTTGTTCTTCTCATAATATCTCTCCTCTTGGTGATGAAGATATTTTAGTAGAAGAATCAATTAATCAGAGTTTTGAGAATCCTCTAGTTTTTTCTCTCCTTTTACCTCTCTTAGTAGAAAAAACATTCACAACCAACATAACACAACCTTAGATGATGATGACATTACAATTTATTTTTCTTCTAGATAGTATCTCTCCTTGTTGTGAAGACGATACTTTGATGTTAGAAAATCTATTTTGTGAAGATCATGAGAATCTTGGTTGTTCCCCTTCACCTAACAAAACCATTCTTGAGCAAGACAATTCAACCATTGATCATTCTCTTACTTGTGATGAAGTCCTTTTGGAAGAACCAACCTTAGAATGTCAAGAAGATTTGGCTTGTAGTTCTTCTAAAACCCTCCTCTTAGGAAGGACATCATAATGCAAGACAAGAATCGCGATAATGATATAGACTCTCACTTGCTAATGGATGTTAGCATTATTCAACCTCAACTCATCCTTTACCCCCCTTCACATAGACCTCCAACTCAAACCAAACCAAACTTGTCCTTTACCTACCTAAGAATAAGGTATTGCAATAGCTGAGTTATAATACCATTGCTCATACATATAACACTCGAAATAATCCGCAACCACTGTAACCAACCCCAAAACCCTTACCTTTGCAAAATCCTATCCCCTTTAGACCTATCTTACCTAGTCTCCCTAGTGGAAAGGAGTACAATCTTGTAGGAAAAATAAAGAATACTCCTACTAAAATTTCATTATGGGACTTTATTCAAGCCTCCCCTCACAAGATGATCCAATCAGCATTGCAACAAGTTCCTATCCCTTCTAATGTGCAACCAACTAACATAGTAGCCATGATCCAACTATCACAAGATGATCCAATCAGCATTGCAAAAAGTTCCTATCCCTTCTAATGTGCAACCAACTAACATAGAAGCCATGATCCAAGGAATAAATGCTGACATTGTTTTCCACCAAAGTGAACTCCCCCCTTTGGAAGTGCAAAAAAAAATGAAGAATTCATGATCATTGCTCAATACAAATGAACAAGGATTAAGAGAACTCTTATAGATACTGGTTCTGCTCTTAATGTATGTGGAGTAAACCTTCTCGATAGACTTGGTATTGATAAATTAAACATCCAATCCAATTATTTACCCATTAGGGGATTTGAAAATGTCAACAAAAAATTGCTTGGTGTGATCACTTTACTTCTTATAGTTGGAGTGGCCACATTGGATACACCAATCCATGTTATGCCTAATGATCTTTCATATAACCTTCTTCTAGGAAGGCCGTGGATTCATGCAATGAATGGTGTGCCTTGCACTCTTCATCGAAAAACAAAATACATCTACAACAACAAAGTGTACACACTAGATGTTGATCATGAACCTTATAGTGTCTTGCAACTTGAGAAAACCAAAGAGTACCCCTTGAATACATTAACACCAACCACACAAGTGGAACCCACACAACCAAAAGACAAACAACAACATATTGAACCAGTCACGAAGCTTTTAGAAGATGATTGGGGTTCCTTAGATTTCGAACATGACTTCATGGGAGAGTATAAAATCATCCATAAATATTCAACTAAGACCAAGGACACAACAATAATTTCCACACAAAATTCAGATGACCTTTCGAAAGCATCCGCCTCAACCACTTTAGACAAAGAAGAAAAATTACACTCACCTCAATGAAGAAGCTTTATGGAAAAGGTTATGAACTCATGAAGTAACTTGGATACAGTCGAAATGGATGTGGTGCTAATGAACAAGGTATCCACAACCTTATTGATCTTGTCACCCAACAAACAACTCATGGTCTTGGTTATTGTTGTTTAATTGAGATCAACAAGCCTTCACTCAACATCAAGAATCTCACACAACATCCTCCTAAATCAACCCTAACTATCATCCATCCTAATCTCATCGACACTAGTGGTCTTAAACATCATCCTTTACAAAATATGAAACAAACAACTACACCTTCACTTGATGTCAATGCCATCTTGCACAATGCTCATGATTTGAATTTGTTAGATTTTCTACCCTCCTATAATGGAGAGAACAAAAGCTCACAATCTAAAGCATCTTGTGCAAGTATGGAGTCTACTACTAAGAAAGATGTATCTTTGACACAAACCATAAGACCACCTTCCACCTTTGATCAAGAAGATATCTTGTCAAGACTCCTCCAAGATCACTCGATCACCTTCCCTCCACAAAATTGAAATAAATACTTTTACAAGACTTCATTCTATGAATATCATAGAGTTCATGGACACTCCACCAATGAATGTAAAGATTTAAGTCGTAAAATCCAACATTTTCAAGAGTTTGGTATGCTTCCCTCTATGAGGGAACCTAATTCCTCTAATTGACACTGATTTTCACTCCCACGTACATTTCATCAATCGTTTCAGCTCACCTTTGTCCTAGACTAAATGGGGGTAAGGGGTTAGATAGCCTTGTCCTCATATGTCACTTGTCATTGCCTCTTTTAACTAATCATTAACCTTTCATGAACATATAAGAGCAAGCTTGGGATTTGGACGACATGCCTTAAGTTGGCTCGCATGTGACATACTCCCTCTTTCATTACATAGCTCATCAGAAACATATGACTTGGCATAGGGATTTTTGAGTAAGCTCTCATGTCTTCTTCTTCTACTTTAAAGCAATTTCTCACAGTACTTGTGTTCGCAACTGCTTTAAAGTGGGGCCATACATCACCACTCACATTTCGTTGTGCAGTTTTCTTTTTCTTGCGATCCTCTCTTGGAAGCATTAGGTATAATTTTTACCCAGATGAGACCTTGCACTTATCCTATCTTGGAAACAAGATGAGACCATTTGCACTTATCATCTCTTGGAGACATTTGGCATGATGTTCCCTAAGATGAGACATTGCATGAATAAAGCAAAATCCCTTTGAATAATCCTTACACTATTCTGCATTAACAATGTCTATGAGTGTCAAGCATATGAAGTTTTTTTTACTTCATAGAGCTCAAAAATATTTGTGGCGCCCTATTAAAGTTATTAGGAGGTATAACTTTGATATGGTTGAGCGAGAAGCCCATTCAATGGCATGAATTTCCCCATAGTCACCTATGTGTTTTGTGAGTGCATACCAACTAGTGTAGGTTTCTCACCTTTTGGGATTTCTCACCCCATGGAAAATCCAGAGTGAGTATGTTGTGGACTTCTCACCTCGTAGATGACCTAAAGTTCTGTGGCCCCAGAGTGAGTACATCCTTTCCACCCCATCTTTCTTTCCATTGCATGATTATGTATCTTGATGGTTTGACTTAGGATCTTGGATCTTGGGGGCTTGCACAACCTCCTTGATGTTTTCCATTCTTTGTCATATGTATTTGTACACTCAAATCTCTCTTGGATGTCTACTTTAGTGTGAGTTTGAAGCAAGTTCATCCTCACACTAAAGTGGGGGCTAAATGTGCTGTAAAAAAAAGTACCCTTTTCTTGACATGGGATTAATTCATGATAAAATGGACTTAATGAGGTCTTAATCTAGTATTGTGAGGCATTTTATGCATCCACACTAGGTCTTGGACCCTTGTAAATTAAATAAAATTCTTTTAATAATGTCTTCTGAAGGTGTTGTGAAGTGTTGTAACACATTTCTACACATTTCTAGACTCTTCCCATTATAATTCAATTAAATATTACCTTTTTATTCATCACCAAGTCCTATTTTAAAGTGTTGTAAAATATTGTAATGAGATTTCACACTTTTCTAGGCTAATTTCACTATTTACACCTTTCTTATGCTTTATTTGACCCTTTTATGCCCTTATAAGGCTTAATTAAGTGTGTTTTTGAATGTAAACCCAACAAACAACATGAAATGCAAGATAATTCCCGACACCCACTTTCAAGTCCAAGGTGGGACCCATTCACCATGGGTGGTCAATGAGTCTGTCTTGGCTCAAAATTCAAAATATTTTAAATTTTATTTTGGGATTTTTATTTAAAATCACTTTATGTCAGCCTGTGATGAGGTATGATTGGGTTACTAAGGCACAATATTGTATAAATAAGTGTTTTTGTCCTCATTTTACATCTCCTAATCTCTTATATCTTATCACTCATTCATTCACCAATCTTCTATCTCAAGTCAAACAACTTAGGGTTTTATTATTGCAAGACATCAAGAAAGCTCCTAAAGACATTCAAGGGTCGAATCTTCCTCCATTGCTATAGAAATCCAAGATCAATCATCATGGAAAGGTAATCAATTCCATTATTGCATGTTTCATTCCATTCTTTTTTCATTTTGGTTTAATTACCTAAAAGGGGTTTGCCCAAGGCAAACACCCATGCCCTAACATTCAACGTCTCTTCTTCTTGTCTTGTTTGTTTGTAGATTTAGGTCACTTGGAAGCTTAAAAATCATTGAAGATCAAGTTGTAAGGTTGCTCAAGTCTTCTTCTCATTCAATAAGTCAAACTATCAACAAAAACTCATTTTCAGACTTGTAAGAGTTTCAAAAGCGAACATTTGTAGGAAGCCAAAGTGCAAATCAGAAGCTTCGGATTCTACTTTTGAAAATACAAAACTTAAAAAGTGGACTCATTCGCTATGAGTGGCGAATGATTCCCATTTCCAGGTTAGCTTTGTGTTTTCTACATTTTCTAACACCCTTTTGATAGAAACAATTTTTAGCTCAATTTACTAGAATTGGGACTGATTCGCCCAAAATAGCGAATGAGTCCCTCTAGGCCTGAAAATCAATATTATTGACATTCCAAAATCCATTTCTAGTCTTCATCCACATTCCAGGTGCACACTTTTAGTTTAGTCAAGTTCTGTTACAATTTGCATTCATTCCTAGGTGTTTTTGCATTGCATAATGTGTTTGCAAACTAGTTACATTTCTTAGGTTTTACATCAATAAGCCATTTCTTTTATCAGTTCCTTGCATTCAAACATTGCATCTAGGAATATTACATCAATTTTCCATTCATTACAACATTAAAATTGAGTGTAACATTGTGCATTTTTTCCCATCTTTCCCCTTTTATGTGAAAAACCCTAGAAGTGGTAGAAAGAATTAGGGTGCTAAAATTCTATGCTACAATCACTTACCACCATCTGATGACCACTCTCCATGAGGGAAATATTTAAATTCCCATGTTGAGGCATGTTGAAGCCCTATATAAACCATCCAAATAGAAATTAAACTATGAATCAATAATGGTTTGATTTTTCACTAACTAACATCTATAACAATGAATGTGTTGGTTATTTTTTAAGAACCAAACTGATCTCTAGAAACACCTATGTATTTTTCCATTTCCAATTATCAATAATTCTAAGGGGATTGGCCAATGAATTATTAGAGGCTACTAAACTTCTATTCCTACTCTTTGGGCTTTGTGAAACCTAAGAGGGTGATCCCACAAATGTATACCTAAAAACCTTTCACACTTGCAATCAAATACATTGTCAATGACATACATCTCTCATAACACCACTTAGTAATACATATCAAATAAGTTGGTAGCTTATTATGTTAATGTTATATTCAGCAGCTTATTATGTTAATGTTATATGAGTTGAATATGAGAGAGTAGACACCTAAAAGAATGAATAACAATAGTTTTCCTCTTGAAATTTTATGGTTAAAAGATTGAGTAGTTAATGAATCGACACTCAAAATGTAACACTAATATCCCGCATGAACTAGTGTCTTTATCCATAGCACAGAGTTGATACCCTTTGACATAACCTGATAACAATTCAAATAATAACACATATAATCCCAATAAATCTTGCATTTCAACATTTCTCTGTGACTTTCAGGATTATCACTTCTTACAAATATCCTAGCACATAGTACTTATAAGTTATCACTCTCATATAAGCATTTACATTAGTTCATTAAATCGATAGGAAAACATGAAACTGAACATCCATCAGATAATGACATAGACAAGTGAAATAAATCATTGACTACTTTCAATCATAACTCATAACACACATACAAGGGGAGAGAATAACCATGAAACTAATATTAATTTGTATTATAAAATGCTATACCATTATCAATCTTACATGCATAAGTATGAACTCCAAAATAAACTTAAAACAAAGAATCTAAAACTTGCTTTGTATTTTCTTGATAACACTAATAGTATCAACTCAAAATTTTCTAACTCCTGTGCTTTTGGTCCTAAATTCCTTCTTGTAGAGATGGAGCAAAACTAGCCTTAGACTAGATAGCACACATGTCATGATCTCATAGGACTGCTTGCAACAATATTCCCTTCCTAGTTACACTTGAGTCTTTAGGTGAAACAAACGAACATGAGGCAAAATTATCCTCAAATCTTCGTGGAAAATAGGTCTCACCTTAAAATACATCATTAGTTTGTTACATCAGTTACAAGATATTCTCCATGTGCTCAAAATGCCAACTGTAAGAAAATCAAAACAACAAAACTTATGAGGCAAGGAAAAGAAAGTAGAAAAAAGTTCAAACTGTGTTAATCCACATTAGCACCATGTGCTAATCACTTTGAGCATTGAGGAGAGAATAATATTTTACCATGTTGTGTCAATAGCCTAATTTGTACTGTATTTAGGCTATGTATTATTCTTCTCCTGTCTATTATTTTCCTTATTTACTATGTATATTTCTCCAACCAAACATTGTAGTCCTCCTTAGTGGGCCATTTAACATTCAATAAATCTTGCACCTTAGTAGTATACTGGGAGTACCTTGCATCAATTAAAATCTTGACTTCCTTAACAAATATATGCATTTTTTATTTAGTCTCTACCATCATATCAATGTCTGAATTGGGTAAGATGTAATCAATGACAAACAAATGCCTCATAGCCACTTCAAGCAACCCTCCCAAATATTCCTTCTAGGTGTCAAACATATGAAATTCACCTTTTGAATTCAATATTTGAGGCATTCCATGATCCTCCATTTCCTTTCATATTTTCAACTTACTTTGGAGCCGTATTCCCAATTTTCCATGGAAAGTAGTTACCTCATTTATGGAGTCAATGGTCTTCAAGATGTCAGGAATATTTGTGGGTGCCTTGGGATCCTCCTTTATTTTTGGCATCATTTATTTCAAAGTGCTTTCCCTAGCAATCCAATTATTCCACTCATTCCTAAAGGCCTCCTATACTTGCAAATATTTTGCATTTGCTTCATGAATGTTTTGATACGTGGCCCATACATCATTAGCCCTATGGACCAACTTGGTAACCCTATGATTAAGCACATATCTAAAAATTTCATTGGCCACACTAATTTTCTCTAATTTGGCTTGCTTGATATTCTCCTCTTCAATAGTTAACTTTCCTCTCAAATCATCAATTATGAGGGCCAAAGTTTCCCTATCTTGTGTAGACATATCAAATGAAAAAGAGGAAGACAACTGAGTCACTGTCTTTTGGGTAGCTTGAATGGTAGCTCTAATTCAACTCAATTCATTCAAAGCCTTATTATATTCCTTGACCAAAGATTCATATTTCTTCTAGGAAATATGTGTAGTGTCCACACTAAGCATTGCAGCATGTGTAGTTAATTCAGCTACCTAGACTGGAGTTATGTCAGTAGTTCTTTCGATCACTAGTGAACCAATAAATTCTTCAATAGGCCTAGCAACCTCATGTTTGCTAGTATTAGGTGCCATAGACAAAATTGCAAGGGTATTAAGCTTTGGACTATACTCGGAACTAAATACTTTATTCTCAAACCGATCTTCAGATATCAAAGCTTGAGGATATCTTCTAATTGCATCATATGCTATGACAGTTATGATAGTACATCCTAGTAATAACATGATTCCACTATCTTTAACAATTCTTTGAGCTTCAGTAGGAGTAATGGTTGCAATTTCAACCTTAATCTTCTCTTCATCTACATTTTTAGCTTCCTCCTGTTGAGAAGGTTCAATATTGACTCGAGCTGCTTCTAGTCTCTCTTTTATTTCCTTACTCCACTTTTGAATCATAAACTCTTGAAACTCTTTAGTCTACACAAATTTATTATCATCCAAGAACTCATCACACTCCCTAATTCTGGGATCATCATCATTCTCTCTATCATAATGCCACTAGACAATCCTATCAGGAGGAACATCTGAACTATGAGTCTCTTCAATATGAGGAAGGGGAAATTTTCTCTCAATTTCTTCATTTCCTTGCACATGTCCTACCACTTGTTCCTCCCTAACCTCCCGAACATCTTCAAGCCATTCTAGGATATCCATAGCCTGTTGTTGTCATTGTTTCTCTAAGAGGACCTGGGCTTTTTCTACAACTTCCTTTACTTTTACTTTAAATCCACCAGACTGACAGTCCCTTATCATAGTAAAGGCCCTCTCCAACGGGTTTGCAATTTCATTGTATGGACTAATGCAGAAGGCATTCTTTTCATAATCCTCTCCTCAAGGTTTTTCATAGTTTTCCATTCCCTTTTGCTAACCATAATAGCCTCATCACTTTTCAGCTTCCTTAGTATATGGTCCTTATAGAAAAATTCATGATGTATAATGCCTAAGTTCTTTTGTCTTCTTTTTCTAGCCACAAATCCTTCTAGATCAAAAAATCTAACCACATCTATAGGAATTCTGAGATTATTCACCATAATACCCAATTTTTCATACCCTTCAGGGGTAGTGACCTTAAAATAAGCAAAAAAACATTGGGGGTATACCACAAAGCCCTTTCTGTCCCTTCTAAACATTTCATAATATATGGCCTCCATTTTCTAAATGAGCTCCATGAAAGCCAATTTGTCTAAGAAATACAAGGGTAAACAATTGGGTGCCACTTTAGCTCCATAAACCATGATCAAAGTATATTCAGAATGTAGAAACCAATCACCCCAATTATATGTTGTTGTAGAGCCTGGTATATCCTTTGGGTACATGACATTTCTGATCTCTGGAGAAATTCTGAATCTTGTTGCCACACCAAATGACTCTAAGATACCATGTCTCACAACATTGGCAAACAAAAAGTAGTTGGAATTGGAGCAATTCTAATCCCAAATGTATGTCCACATTTGCAAAGAGATGGCCTCATTTTCATTGTTCACAATCCTCAAATTTAATTTCCTTTTCCACTCATAATCTCCTTCCCACAAGAGAATGTGCATCAACAAGGAATAATGAGGGAAAGATAGAGGGATCAATTCCATTTTCAAATTGATAAAATCCTCATGCATTTGTTGAACAACAAAATTAGCATAATTAAAACTAGCGTTTTGATTATATTCTTGTATATCTACTACCATCACCAACAAATCCGAGGCTATTCTATCCTCAAAATCCTGAGTTAGCACTTGGTTCAGATAATAATAAGTGTTTTTGAAATAATCTTCAAATTCTTCATGCTCAAAAGGATTAGAATCTTGAACAGTGAAATTTTTCTTGTTCCTTCTATGTTGCACAAGTATTGCTTCTCTATATGCAAATTTTCTCCCTTGATATTCAACATACAAGTCAACACATTTGAAATTTGCAGTGTAATTTGGATTCAACCCAAACACATCCACCATTTTATCCTTTGTCACCTCTAGAATTATGTCATCCTTCTCACTCTTTATTTTCTTGTCAGTAGCGTCATAGTTCCTTGCTAGCTCCATCATTAAATCAACTTCCACAAAAACATTTGGAACTAATAACTTTCCCAAGTTCAATCCCCACAAATAGAATGCAGGCTGACTAGAATTTCACCTATTGAAGGCATACCGAAACAATTTCCATCCACTCTAGGGCTAGGGTTTCTCACCAATTTTTCTAGCATTATCAATTAACCTAGTGGTAACAACTTTTCTTGTGATCCTTTTACCAATTCATGACCCTCCCTCTTTGATACCTCTAGAAGTTTCTTGCATAAATTTTTTTGTCTCCTTTTTTGCACTTCTAGACCTTGTGGAAGATGCATGGGTACCAAAAAAAGGGTTAGACATAGCTACTGGTTTGGGCTCAACTTCAGCTGAAGCATGTTGAGTTTTAGGTCTTTTGACCCTTTTTTGTTTTGGTTTCCTCTCCAATTTAACATTGGATTCATTAGGCTATGGGTCACTCATGCTTGTAATGCAAATGGAGACTAGGGTTTACAATTTCTTATGAACCAAACAAAACCCTTCACAATTATGACAGGATAAAACTATACTATTGAACAAGACACCTTTCTTCACAATTTAGGTAGAGTTCAATTATAAAATTGAAATCACTAAGAAAGACTAAATTACATTTTCCATCAATTTTCTCATTAGCTTTCATGGGCATTCATCCTACTACCTCAATTAAAAGGAGGTATCAGTTTTGCTTACCTGGGCGAAAGCTATCACCCTAGTTGTGGATAATTTTTGGAGCTTTCCTTACAAATTCTTCAGCCTCCAATATTCTTTCCACTAGCTAGTGAATTAGGATGCACGATAAACCATATATCTACTTTTTGTTACAACCGAGATGGGAGCATGCCACCATTAATATTTGATAGTAAGCTTGCGCGAGCGAACTGACAATTAGCCATTCAATTTTGAACCTTGATCGTTGATCCTTCAACTTTAAAACTATATCAATGGTCGATAATCCACCTCGCTATTTTTCTTTCTCCTTTATATGAAATCCCTAAGATTCTGACACGTTGCCTCTTCATGTAGCAGTTGTCACCAATCACTGATTCACTTCTTTCTCGTCCATCTTTATCAGCGATGAAAGTACCTCATGTGACAAAATCTCGGCCCTTGGATCTGTGGCTAGTTTCCCGATCATCTTCATCTCCATTGCTCCACACTAGTTCAACTTTGCATCTTGATTCCCATTAGCGACAAGAGATGTAAGCACCACAGTTTGACACGTACACCTGCATAACGATTAATGACACAAAAGACATCACAAATAGGATGTAGTCAAGTTAGCGAGAGAAAAATCCTCATAAGGGACCATATTGCTCATCGCTAATCATAACCTTAGCACTCAAAACAAACCCATGAGGTGCAATACGATTGGGAACTCATCATCTCACTCATCACTAATTGTAAACAATCTTTTCACAACATATTGACGATGAGCGATGAAACTGTGATCATAAAGTGAGAAGTCATCGCTTATCGCTATTACAAATTTAAGAACTCAAAAATTATTAGCAATAAGTGATCCCTTAAGAACCTTGCTCATCACCAATTGCAAACATGATTTCAAAGAACAATTCACAATGAGCGATATCAAAGAAATATCACCTCATTGCTTGTCGCTAGTTCAAAACATATATTTCAAAAGTGATCAGTGATGAGCGATAAGGACATAAAACCGACTAAACTTAAGTGGAAACTTTAATGCATGCTCAATAAGTTGTTTTAATGGAGGGGACTTCCTAGGATGATACGATGGATAAATAAAAACTCAAGAACCCCAAAATAATTATAGCAAAGTTCTCTGAACTCATGATGAGGGAGCTTACTACTTAATAGAAAATATTAAAATAGTGATTGACAACGGGCAATAAGGAGTCAATAGCCAAATAGAACACTCAATTGATTTTAAGGAAATAAATTCAAAAGCCCTCCTAAATGCAACAAGTGTTTAAGATGGGACATGAGAATTAAGGTTCCATTAGAATGTAAATTTAAATTTAGTAATTTGCCTCATACCTCCCCTGTTAGAGCCATCGAGGATTCTATAGCAGATGGATCACTGATGTTCATTGCCATTTGAACATTCAGAGGTGTTTCCACTTGTAACATCTGAAAATAAAATAAAAAATTATTCAATTACAAAAACTACAATAGTGATCCATGTCATGAATTATAATGTATGAGATAATGAACAAAATTTTGAGCACTTATTAAACTATATATTTCTGACTATAATTCTTACTATTTTCCCTATCCATATCTTGTTCAAAAGAACATGTTTTTAGGCTTTTACCCATAGTAGCAAGGTGATGAAATATTTGATAAAATGCTTTCATAGACATGTATGATAACTATGGTGGCATAGAGAAGGTAGTGAACTGTTTGAAAAAATGCCTCAAAGAAATGGGGTCTCATGGTGATGTAATGCCATTACGAACAAATGCACGTCATGGCATTCTATCACTATAAGATCGCATTTCTTTCAGGCATTTTTTCAAATAGTTCATTACCTTCTCTATGGTAATATTGCTTACTATTATGCTTTGATAGAATTTTTTCCAAGCATCCATAGTTTGTTGGAAAGCACCTATTTTAGGCTTTTAGCTATAGCAGCAAGGAAGTGAGTAGTTTGATAAAATGCTTTGGTACACATGTATGAAAAAAATTTGGTATCATAGAAAAGGTGGTGAGATGTTTGAATAAATGCCTCAAAGAAATGTGGTCTCATGGTGGTGGAATGGCATTCCATCACCATGATACCACATTTCTTCGAGGCATTTTTTCAAACTACTACCTACCTTGTCTATGCTATTTCTTACTATTATGCTTTGATAGATTTTTTCCAAGCATCCATAGTTTGTTGGAAAACACCTTTTTTAAGCTTTTAGCCATAGCAGTGAGGAAATGAACTCTTTGATAAAATGCTTTGGTAGACATGTATGGAAAATGTGGTAGCATAGAAAAGGCGGTGAGCTATTTGAAAAAGTGCCTCAAAGAAATTGGGTCTTATGGTGATGGACATCACCATGAGACCAATTTTTTTTGAGGAATTTTTTCAAACAACTAATTCCCTTGTCTATGCTATTGCTTACTATTACTATTTCATATATTACTTCCAAGCATCCATAGCATAGACAAGGAAGTCAATTGTTGGAAATTATGCCTTAGTAAAAAGTGGTCTCATGGAATGCCATGACAAGCAAATGCAATTGGAAGCTACTCCTACTTATTACTTATGATATGTGAAGTAATTGGATCACTACTTATGTTGACTTTCTAAACAACTATATTGTAGTTGAAATTTTGTCATCTATCGACATATAGTTAATAGTTATGGAATGTGAAGTAATGCTTTGAGTTTGAAAGATGTGCAATGCAACGTAATCAACGATATGAATATAAACAACACAAATCTATTAAGTACAATTCATTAGTTAAACTCTTTATTCTATTACTGGCACTAGGATGTGTTCCCTCGAAACCTCCAATATTAGCCTATTCAACATCCAAAATCACATATTAAAATACCATTCATAAAATAATGCTATGAAAATGCAATAATTTTATACTTGTTTACTAGTTACATACCTCAATGGTAGGTGCAGTGGAGAAATAAGCACATGTAGGGCCAGTGTATCCAGTATCAACACTATGACCCTACAATTTTATTAATATCATAAAACTAAATTAGTTAATATTGCATTTCAAAATTGAAATTTAATAAATTAAATTCAATGAAAATGCTAACTTTTACTTGAGTATCAATGTTGTAGGCCTCATGAAAGATTTCAACTACCCTTGCCATCTCCATAGCTACAGACGAGTTTTGTAAAGAAGCCTCTTGAGGGTTGGTGGGGTCATATGAACAAGTTGCCTCGCAAGATTGACACAAATAGGATCAAATATGATCTAGGGGATATTTTTTACTGAAAATTAAAGTGTCCCCACTCTAGAATTTAGCACCATTAGAAAGAAATCAAAATCTTAATTCCAATGCACTTTGAATGAAGTCGAAAGGAGCTCGTATGCTCAAGTTATGGCCGGTCAAAGTTTGGTTAAACACATACTCGAGGCCATTAGAAAAGTGGAAAATATAATCATCTCAGAATTCATCAAAAATGACATCAAATCAAAGAGCTCAACGACATGAACCCAACAATGTTCGTTTCATCAAAATCCGAGTTCGTACGTCTGAGATATCGCAAGTCAAACTTGTAGTTGACTAGGGTGGACCAGGTGGTATGGCTGATGATGCCAGCATGACATCAACATGGTGACCTAGCAGGTTGTATGATACAGATGATGAGGTGGAACAACTAGCAAGTGACATGTGTCATCTATACATCTAGTCAGTGGGCACAAGTGGCGGTCTAGTCAACATTGAGGTGGCAGTGACATGTCCCCAACAACAAATGTCAAAGTGATGTGTGGACCAATCAGGAGATGCTACATGTCACCTTGTCGGTGCATTCCTTTAGCCATTGAATGGTCCAACAAAAAATTCTATCGATGGGGGTCAAACCCCCTACTTGTCAATTCCTAGTGGCTGCCTGAACCACTAAGCCACCAATTGCACCCTTAACTCCTATATATGGTGGGTTTGTTTTGATATATTGTAAATCGGGGATAAGACAAAAGTT
Source organism: Sequoia sempervirens (assembly GCA_007258455.2). Classification (NCBI taxonomy): domain Eukaryota; kingdom Viridiplantae; phylum Streptophyta; class Pinopsida; order Cupressales; family Cupressaceae; genus Sequoia; species Sequoia sempervirens. The sequence goes on from VDFB02353493.1 coordinate 321,239,409, forward strand.
AGAGGTTGGTGGGGGTTGAACCCATGACCCCCAACCAACAAAAATCATAGTCTAGGTACATTAGACCACCAACTATTCTCATTTATATATGTGGGCGGTGTGCTATATAAGGAGTATGTTTAAGCCGAATCTAACTAAATATTCCTAAATGGCCAAAAACCACCTAACCATTTGAACCAAAAGGGAATAAAAGGACAAAATAACCTATGTATGAATGGTTAAGGGGGTTATCATGTGGTCTTGATGGTTAAGCCTTATTAAGGCATATTTTTTTGTATGAAAAGGAGGCATGGGTTATTTAGAGGGGTAATTAGGTGATGTGAAGGAGAGAACTCTTTAAAGACATTGGAGCCATTCTTGTACGATGGAGTAATGTTATGCCCCTATGCTGGAAGGGAATGGTCTTACAATTGCAAATTGTGATTTTTTGGAGCATAATTGGATCAGTCACTCTGTTGGAGATTGACCTAGAGATGTAGCCTTGTAGAAAACTCCATTATCAATGGCATTTTGTCTTCTATCTCTTTACTCTCTTTCTTTCAGTTCATCATATTTATCATGCTATGTTGTTTGAACATTTATGTTTTGTTAATTTGTTCATTTGAGCTTTAAATTAGCTGTTATAAAATGTTAAGCATTTTCTAAGTAATCATCCTATATCCTAAATTAGATCAAGTTTGGTATCAGAGCCTTGTGTGAATAGTATTGCAAAAGCAAATGCTAATGAGATCTAGGATTCTGTGAGGTGAAGGAAAGCTTGAAGAATATAATCTTGAGATCGGAAGATGAAGAGCTGATCCACTGTTATAGATGCAAGAAACAGGTGGTGGACAAAGTTTAGAGCTTGATGAGATGAGTTTCCAAAAGGCTTTTCTTGACATAAAGGCCATGGTAGAAGTTCTATCCCAGGAGAGGCAAGAATGAAAGTAGAGACATGAAGCTCATGAGGACAAAGGGAAAAGATAAGGGGGTGATTGTGAGCCTCCAAAAATGCCCCCAACTCCTTATCCTTCTTCTCCATCTTCTACTCATTCTATGTATTCTAATTCTTTCAAGGGTACACATAAGCCTAGAATCAAATTGGATGTAAATTTTGACTTACCAAAGTATTGTGGGGAATTGAATGTTGAAAATTTAGATGACTAGGTTCAATAAGTCTAAGTCGTTTGTAGAGTCCAAAATCTCTTAGATGATGCTGATAGGATCCAGTTAGCTACTCTTCAGTTTGGAGGTTCAAGTCTCACCTAGTGGGAGAGCAGGACTCGGGCAGAAATTTCACTACATGGTAGAGTCAATTTAACTTGGGTAGAATTTTTTAATGCTCTTGCAAAGCAATTCTATCCCTTAGGCCATATGCAACAATTGATGATGAGCTGGAAAAATTTTAGGCAAGGGAAAGGTCAATCTATTCAGGATTACACCCATGAGTTGCATAAACGAGCTATTGCCTTGAATGCTCCATTGTACACCTAGGATACATTGTTGAAGTACATAGGTGGTCTTCACTCTTACCTAAGGCATTCCATTTTGGTTTTGAATCCCAGTAATTTGGATGAAGTTTGTGTCCAAGCCACACACTTAGAGTCATGAGGTAAGGGTTCCATCTTTGATAAGTCTAATAAGAAGCCATCTAAGCCTAAGGGTAAAGACAAAGACAAAGATAAGGGAAAAGGGAAGAAGGAAAATATAGTTAAGAAAGAGAGAAAGAAGCCCACATGATCCCATTGTAAGAAAGAGGGGAATGATTATTCTAAGTGTTGAAAGCTGCATCCGAAACTAAGGCCGAAAAGATATGGAGGCATTAAAGGCAAGCAAAAGACTATTGCATTGATTCAACAAGATCTTGGATCTGACTCTAGAGATGAGACACATATTGTTGCTACTGGGATCCAAGGTAAATGGAAAGGTATATCTCTTTCTTCTAATACAAGTTTTTCCAATGCAAGTGCAAGTACAAGTAAAAAATATTCTCCTAAGGTTGATAAACACAGAAATGAATTGTTTCACATTCAGATTGTAACAAAGCATACTAAGGTTGATACAATATTCGATACAGAGCATTCTAAAGTCAACTTAATATCTAAAGAAGTGGTAAAGAAACTCAATCTAGCTACAAAATCTCATCCAAATCCATATCCACTTGGATGGGTTTGCAATGATGCTCAATTACAGGTAACAAAACAATGTAATTGCGATTTTCCATCACTGCAAACTTTGTTGATGAGGTAGAGGTAGATGTAGTTCCTTTGGATATTTGTGGGCTTGTGTTAGGGAGTCCTTATATGTATGATAGAAAATCAATCTTTTATAGGGGGAAGAACAAGTATCATATTTTTAAATATGGGATAGAATACATTGTACATGCACATAAGGTTAAGTCTAATCTTACACTAGTTAATGTTGGTCAAATGAAAAGATTGGTCAATTCTGGTAAGAAATTTGTATTAATGTTTGTAAAAGCCAAAGAAGATGATAAATCTGAGGCATTCAAGGGGTGTGACCCAAAACATAAAGTTGAAATGGTCAAAATTGTTTTCGCTTATGATGACTTGTTTCAAGAACCGAAAGAGTTTCCACCCAAGAGCATATACAACATGAAATCCAATTATAATAGGATGTGCCACTACCTAACATCGACATGTATCGTTTATCCATTATACAGAATGAGGAAATCAAAAAGTAGGTTTAGAAGTTGTTAGAGAAATGAGTCATCCATCCTAGTACATCTCCTTGTGGTTCTCCAATTGTGTTGGTTCCAATGAAAGATGAGAGTTAGAGAATGTGCATCGACTATTGTGCCCTAAACAAAATAACGGTAAAGAACATGTATCCTCTTCCTAGAATTGATGATTTACTTGTTCAGTTAAAGCATGTAGTTTATTCCACTAAGTTAGACTTGCGAAGTGGTTATCATTAGATAAGAATTTTTGTAGATGACACTTGGTAAACTACATTTAAGATAAAACGGGAACTGTTTGAGTGGTTGGTCATACCCTTTGGGCTTTGTAATGCACCAGCTACCTTTATGAGAGTCATGAATGATGTCTTTCATCCTTTCATTGATGATTTTGTTACAGTCTATCTAGATGATATTCTTATATTCAGTCAAACTTGGGAAGATCATGTAAGTCATGTAAAGAAAGATTTTGATGTATTAATTAAAGAAAAACTTTATGTAAGGATGTCTAAATGTGAATTCACTAAGACATCCTTAGTGTACTTAGGATATGTCATAGGAGGTGGTGAATTGAAAGTAGACCCTGTGAAGGTCGAAACTATTGTAAACTGGCCTAAGCCAAGTACAACCACATAAGTCAGAAGTTTCCTAGGTACAGTTTAGTACTAGAGGAAGTTAATCACATACTTTTCTTATATTGCATCACCATTGCACACATTAACTAGTACGAGGGAGACTTTTCAGTGGGGAGGTCCATAGTAGAAGGCTTTCGACACTTTGAAGGAAAAGTTGAGCATCACACCAATTCTAGCTTTACTAGATCTACATTAATCATTTGAGATTGAGACAGATGTGAGTGGGTTTTCCATGGGAACCGTTCTCATGTAAGGAGGTAAACTAGTCTGCTACCAATCTGAAACCTTTTTAGGAGCAATGAGTAACTATCCTACTTATGATAAGGAACTTTATGCTTTAGTTCAGAGTGCTAAAAAATGGAAACACTACAGAATGGGGAAAGAAATTGTAATCCACATTATTCACTAGCCACGTCAGTATTTACAGTCATAGTCTAAACTGCAACAAAGTAGGCACTTTCTGTGGATGGGTTTTTGCAATAGTTTCATTTGGTAATTCAATATAAGAAAGGTGCCCATAACAAAGTAGCAGAGATGCTCTCTAGGCCTCTTGTTATGAATGCTTTGATAATCCTTAAGAATAGTTCTATGGTTCATGAATGTTTTGAGTAATAGTATACTAATGATGAGAACTTTAAGGATATCTATGTGGCTTTAATCAGAGGTAAACATGTAGAAGAGAAAGATTACTATGTACGATAAATTGTTGTACCACTTGGGAAAGTTATGCATTCCAAAAGATGAACAAGTGTAGGTAATTAGAGAAGCGCACACCTCATTGATTATAGGACATTTTGGGGTAAGAAAGACTATCAGGTAACTGTAGAAGTATTGTTACTAGCCTCATATGTAGGAAACTACATCCAAGTATATCAGAGGTTGTGTCATGTGTGCAACTAGTAAACCTAGTAATAGGAAATTGTGGTTGTACATGCCTCTACCTGTACCATCCCGTCCATGGGAAAGTGTGTCAATGGATTTTGTTAGGGGGTTACCTATGTCTAGGAAGGGACATGATTATCTATATGAATTAGTTGACTAGTTCAGAAAAATGTGTATCCTAATGCCTTGTAAGAAATAGGTCAGTGCTAAACTAACAACTCATATGTACTTTCAATTTGTATGGGTTCATTTTGGGTTACCTACTTCTATTGTATCATATCATGATTCTAAATTCTTAGGGGAATTCTGGTTAGCTTTGTGAGGACTCATGGACACCAAAATGGAGAAGAGTACAACCTTCAATCCACAGACCAATGGATAGAAAAAGGTAGTAAATAGGAAAATTGTGCATCTACTCAAAGGTTACTATAGTAAACATCCTAAGCTATGGGATGAGAATCTTCATTATGTGCAACATGCTTACAATCATGTGGCACACTCTTCCACAAAGAGGTCTCCTTTTAAGACTTGCTTTGGTTATGTGCCTAAGACGTCAATGGATTTTTCTTTTGGTAAAGATGATGTTGAAGACAAACACCATGGTGCAAAGAGGGCTTTGAAGTTCATCCAGAAAGTCCAAGCAATTCATCAAGTAGTGGAAGCACAGTTGGAACAAAGCCAAGAAAAATACAAGGCTCACCATGATAAGCATTGCGGTGATCACCATTTTCAGGTTGGAGATGGTGTTTGATTACATATTAGCAAGAAAAGGATGCAAGATGAGGGAAGGAAGCTCAAGCTGATCAAATATGGTCCTTTTGAGATTCTGGAAAATATTGGTACCAATGCCTTTCTGTTATGCCCTTACTATTAGTGTACATCAGATTATGAATAGTCGGCTTTTGGCTATCTTAACTCTCTATTAAGTCATATTATTATTAGTATATTGTTATTTAGTTGTTTAAGTCAGCCTATGACTTATATAGGTGTGTCTAAGTCAGCCTACGTGATATCCTAGGCATAAATAGGTATATATAGGAGGTTGTGAGTCTTATTTCATCATCAAGTTGTGAAGTGTGTTCTCATTAGAGATATTTGGAGGTTTTCCCCCTCAAAGTAGCTTGTTATACTTAGTTATTATCAAGTATTTGCAACATATTTCATATCATATTCTTCTATTGTGCAAGTTATTTCTTAACACTTTCACCTTAATCTTCCTCCATACATGCATATCTATTCAATTGTCAATGTTAAGAATCTTAAGTTGTATGAGCCTCCAATGATATTGGATGAAGACAAAAACATTTAGGTTCCATCAGTTGATGATCTTTCACCAAAGTACATGTCAAAGTTGCCAGAGGTGTCATTCTCAATAGGAATGTCTGACTTCATGAAGAGGAGCAGTTGAATACCTCAGAGTGGGATTGAAGGGGATGCATCCAAGCAAGGAAAAATGGATGGATATTCATAAAGGGAACTTTATTCCCACTTACTTATTGAGTAATCAAGCTTTCAGAGGTCCAAAAGCTGTCCAGTGGGGAGCCCTGATCCAAGGGATATTTTTTGCTAAAAATTGAAGTGTCCCCAATGCTCCATAATTTAGCACCATTAGAAGGAGCTCAGAATCTTGATTCCAACACAACTTCAATAGAGTCGAAAGGAGCTCGTATGCTCAAGTTATGGCTAGTCAAAGTTTGGTCAAACTAGTTCCCGAGGCCGTTAGAAAAGCAAAAAAAATGATCATCTCAGATTTTTTAGAAATGACGTCAAATCAAAGAGCTTAATGACATGAACCCAAGGATGTCTGTTTTGTCAAATTTTGAATTCATACACCCAAGATATTGCAAGTCAAAGTTGTAGTTGACTAGGGTGGACTGGGTGGTATGATTGATGATGTCAACATGATGTCAGCATAGTAACTTAGTAGGCCGTATGACATGGATGATGATGTGGACCCAACAAGTGACATGTTTCATCCATATGTCTATTCAGTAGGCATAGGTGGCGGTCTAGTCAATATTGAGGTGGTAGTGACGTGTCCCCAACAACAAATGATGAAGTGATGTGTGGACCAATTGGGAGACTCCACGTGTCACCTCGTCAGTGCACTCCTTTAACTATTGAAATGTCTAACAAAAAATTCTATCGATGGGGGTTGAACCCCCTACTTGTCAATTCCCAATGGCCGCTTGAACCACTAAGCCACCGACTGTGCCCTTAACTCTTATGTATGGCAGGTTTGTTTTGACATATTTCAAATTGGGGATAAGCTAGAAGTTAGAAGTTGGTGGTGGTCGAACCTATGACCCACCGCCAACCAAAATCATAGTATACCATTAGATTGCCAATTGTTCTCATTTATATACATGGGCAGTATGCTATATAAGGAGTATGTTTAAGCCAAATCTAACTAAATAGGCCTAAATGGCAAAAAAACTCCTAACCATTTGAAGCAAAAGGGCATTAAAGGAAAAAATAACCTATGTATGAATGGTTAAGGGGGTTATCATGTGGTTTTTATGGTTAAGGCTTATTAAGGCATATTTTTTACATAAAAAGGAGGCATGGGTTATTCAGAGGGGTAATCAATGATGTGAAGGAGTGAACACTTTGAAGACATTGGAGCCATTCTTGTATGATAGAGGAATGTTATACCATTATGCTGGAAGGGAATGGCCTTGCAATTGTAAATTATGATTTCTTGGAGCATAATCAGATCAGTCACTCTGTTGGAGAGGGACCCAGAGACGTAGCCTTTTCCTAAACTCCATTATCAATTGTGTTTTGTCTTCTATCTCTTTACTCTCTTTCTTTAAGTTCATAATCTTTATCGTACTATTTTGTTTGAGATGTTATGTTAATTCATTCATTTGAGCTTTGGATTAGCTGTTATAAAATGTTAAGTAGTTTGTAAGTAATCATCCTAGATCCTAAATCAGATCAGAAGCCCACCACTCAAAGACTCCCCTAGATGGTGTTGTAGAATAAGGCTGGCATGTTGGATGATACATTGGGTCAAAGAGCTGATGGCCTACAAAGTTTCTATGTCAACACTCTCCTTCATGATGAAAGGGATAATGATGTGCTCATGAGGTGGCCTAGCGAGGGGTCATCTCCCTTACCGCGTAGGATCCTGCTGTGCACTGGGTCTATCTTGAACCAATCCCCCACCTCTCCCCTGGAAGTCCCTCATATCAAAATAATTTGGGATTTTATTCAAGATGAAGTCACAGTATAGTTTCCTAAGGAAATAGTGTGGGACTTCACAATTGTTGCATGGTGGGTAATAAAAAATCATGTACCACCTATCCCAAAAAAAGTTCCTAATCTATTGGTGGTGGCACCAATGAATAGGAAACCTCTTTGCATTGAGGGTAAGATTTGCATTTGACCGTGGGTGAGTGAATAATGAGCAAAAATCACTTTTTGTAATTTTTAAATCTTTTACATCTTTATATGATAATTTATCCTCGTAATAAGCCCTAGTTGCTTGCCTCATATCTTGCCAACCAATTAATTTTTTGCTGATTGAATCTACATGTTTTAACATTTCTTTCAGTGAATTTTCTATGGTCATTCTTTCCACGGTTGAACCATTTGGATCGTTCAAGCTTCTAATTAAATCCTCAAATTTTTTTTTATTGTTCTCAATTTCACTCATTAAGTTTTGCTAAGTGCCAAGAGGATGTTGAGGGATTGGTGGAGATTGTTGTTGTGGTTGATTAACTTGAGGATTTTGTTGTTGTTTTTCTTGCTATGCTTATTGAGGATTTTGTTCCTCTTGTTGTTGTTATGCTTGTTGAGGATTTTGAGGAGGGTTTGCAAGTTGATTAACATCTCCTACAAATTCAAAAAATAAATATAAAAAACAACCTAAAACTAACAAATTCAAAACAAAAAATAGACAATCCTTACCTCTCAGACCTCTTTGTCGACATAGCAACATCCTGGTGATGAAACAACCGTTGATGAATAATTTTGCAAAATAGCTCCTCCTAGAATGTGAGCATGAAAAATTGGGCTTTTGGCCACGGGCAAGAAAAAACACAGTGACAAGTTAAAATGAATTCAATTTATTTTTTTCTCTTTTAATAGTTCATAATGTGACCATGTTATAACACACTTGCATTATAGGCTCATTGTGGTCGAGCCTTAGGCTTGGCACACCAAGCCATAACACGAGTATGTTATAATGCGCTCGCGTTATGAGCTTTCAAAAAAAAATTTAAAAGTTGGTCACAAAGCGGCTACCCATATTTTTACATCCGACCTATGACTTTGATTGACATCATGAATTTCGAAGAAGTCAAAATTTCTTCTAGATCAAAAATAAATTGATGATCTCCATTGTGTGGGGTACTTTATTAGAGTCAATCCACTCCCTTTCTTCCTCCCTTAGTGTTTCCATGATATTCAATTAACACAAAGTTGAACTCTTTAGCTAACATTTTATTGAACCTAAATTGATTTAGCATTCCTCATTGTTGGCTTTTGATTGGATTTCTTACCCTCCATGGCATGCCTTGAACATACTTATTTCCAAATTTAGATTCATCATTGATCTCTAATCTCATAGATTCAACAATTGGACCGTCAATAAAGATATCTATTCAACAACTTTACAAGCTAAGAGGAATTCTATTATTCTAATTCCTTTTGCAATATCCAACATAAGTTTTTTTTTGTTGACAAGTTGGTGAGTTCAATTTACACTTCAACCAAACTATGTACTAAAAAAACCTTTGTCAGACCAACTCGATTCACTTTTTTGGGTTTCATTCTTACAATCACATTTCCAAGTGACTTTGTCCCAATTCTTGGTAACTTTATTTTCTCATAACCTTAAGCACTTCTAAGATTGATTGGTTTCCTTTACTCATCTTAATTAGAACTCAAAATTGATCTTTCCAATTTTGGTTGATGGAACCATGTCCACTTCTTTGATTACTTCTTTTATGACCATTCTGGTCTCTATCCATATTCTAAGGTACTAACTTCTTAATTAAATGCAAGATCTTGATCTTGTTCAAAATCATATATTTTCAAGGGTCATCCAAACTTTTGGATACCTCCTTTGTTGACTTTCTACTTTATTTGAATTTTCCAATTTATGCCAATAATGAATACTCATAGGTTCATAGAATTTTTGCTAAATCAAAAAATCCTTGACTCTTTGTAACTATAGGTCGTTACCAATGAGGGGGTTATTTCAATTCTTCGTATCATCTTAGAGTCTTTTAACAATTTTTTAGGATGAAGGTACATATTGGTTGTCCTTTATAACCTTCCAACATAACCTAATTGTATAATCTTCCACAATCCAAGGGGGTATCATATTGAGTTATTAGTTTAGGTGTTTTCTGTTGGTGTAATTAATATTTAATTACACATTTAGCATAAGTTTACTTAGGCATATTTAATTCCTAAGTTTTAGGTTCTTATCTTTATCTTTTGAGCTATCTTGTTGCTCAAGATAAGATTAGGTTTAGGCATCTTTGCTTTTATAAAGCAAATCATTATCATGTAATTATTGAATTCTCGAATAATAATATTTGCACATCTTCTTGCAAATCTCTTGCTTTTTATTTTTTTCTTCTGTGCAAGGTTTTTCTGGTTTGCAAATCTAATCATGGGTTTCTAACATGGTATCAGAGCCTTGATTTGCAACGCCTTCTCAGATTTTTGGAGAGATTCATTGCAGAGTTCGTTTGAGGTCCCTCAAGGGTTTTTCTCCTTGAGTATATTTATGCAGCGTTTTGGATCAAATCAAGTTTTTCCATTTGATTCAGAGCATTGGAAAAGATTGAGGTTTGATGAAAGCCATTTTTATTGGAGTCATTTTTAGTTTTGCTTCATAAATCCAGCTTCCACTCAGTTGTAGGAAAAACAATTTCTGGGTTTTGTAGCGAGGGTCGAAATCTGATCTGGGTATCTTTCAGTTTTTTGATTTCTTTCACAGATCTGAAGAAAATAGCTACACAAAAACTGTCGCGCGTCATTTTTTTCTCCTGGCTAAAGGTTTAAAAAAATTATTTTTTCATCTTCTGCTTGCTGGATCAAAAAAGGATTTCTGGGTTTTATTTTTTGCTTCATAAAATTTCTGGGTTTCTATTTTTGTCTACTCATTATAAACAGATTATTCATAAATCAAATTTGAATATTTTTCATCATGGAGGCAGATGTGAACATTGGTTTGTGCATGCACTCATTTTTGTTTTCATGCATTAGGTTTGCATTTTCTCTATAGTTTATGCATATTTTGCATTATTTCCTTTTACAATCATTGGGTTATTGTAATAAATGAACTGAGATAAAGTTCCATTAAGGGGGGTTATTGCATCCATCTTTCATTTTGGTGACAACTCGCATGAGTTTGTCTGGTTTCCTGTTGTCTCCTTTTAGCTTCTTTCTTGCTTCGCTGGACACATTGTTGGTTTGCTTCGGTTCACACTTCACATTGGGATTTTACAGTTCTTTATCTGCATTGGTTCAGATCTTTCTCAGTTTGAGGGCCATGGTTTTATGGTTAATGTTCCAGAATCTTGATGGTACTCGCCCTATGGGCAGTTTTAGTTTCAGTTTGGCATTGGCTTCGTGAGACACAACTTCCAGATTTTTCATCATTATGGGTCCATTCATCTTTTCATCTACTATTGCTTACAGATTCCAGAGTTGATCCATTATGTGAGTTTCCAGTGTTCCTTGGCATCGGGTCTGCTATTGCATTTGTGATTCTGATTGATATTTTGCAAACATAACTATCTTTCCTTGCTTGTCGGATTTGGGGTTCCAGTGTTGCTTCATCAAAGTTCTTCCAGTGTTTCTTTGTAGCAGTTCATCTCACCGAGGGGGGTTTCTCTCTCTTTGCATTTGTACATGAGTACCTGATCAGGCCTTGTTGTTGGGACTCATCTTTGCATAATAATTTTGCTTCTCCCTAAGTTGCACTTATGGGGGGTGTTGGTGTAATTAATATTTAATTACACATTTAGCATAAGTTTACTTAGGCATATTTAATTCCTAAGTTTTAGGTTTTTATCTTTATCTTTTGAGCTATCTTGTTGCTCAAGATAAGATTAGGTTTAGACGTCTTTGCTTTTATAAAGAAAATCATTACCATGTAATTATTGAATTCTCGAATAATAATATTTGCACATCTTCTTGCAAATCTCTTGCTTTTTTGTTTTTCTCTTCTGTGGAAGGCTTTTCTGGTTTGCAAATCTGATTATGGGTTTCTAACATTTTCAACTCTAGGGACGATTCTTCTCTAGTCCCAAACTTTAAAAATTTTCTTGGAATCTTATCTTCCATTTTTGTTTCCCTTTGTTCTTTCCTCTTTCCATCTTGGAATAAGAACTTTTCAACCATTATCATTCGATAAGGTTTATGTAATACTTATGTAATGGGCTCATAGGTTCTAGAGTTGAACCCAATAACTCTAATATAATGTGTAATGTGAAATTCTTTCATGCAAGTTAATTTCCAAAGTTTTCACCTCTAGTGAATGATCTATGATGAAATAACATAGCAATAAAAAATTCTCTTTTCCATGATGTAAATTACATGCACATTTGAAACAAACATTGTTCCAAACATCCATTGCAAATATTCATTGTAATTTCATGAATCTTTCCATAACATAGATTTCATATTGAATAAAATCAAGTTTATCATTCATGAGTACAACCTTCCATATAAATGGGTACAAGATACTTACATAGCTCTTTTGAGCTTCATTTGGAAATAAATATACTAACTAGTTTTGATGTCACTACTTTGGTGTATGCATTCTAGATGTCCCTATTCCCTAGTGCATACGCTCTAGTTTTCCCCAATATTGGCACATACATCTACAAACCTGGGCCACAACTAATGAGGAAAAGTATCACTCAAGTGCTTTTCCACCAATAATGGACTCAAATGTGGTCCCCTACACATCTATCATCTGATAGATGGCTCGACCCTTTGACAAAGAGATTATTTGGTAAAACCCCATAACAGTAGCCTATATGAGCTTAGTGTTGTGTCCTACATAACTAGAACCTAATCATACAGTAGATACACCTTCAAGTAAGAAAATCCCGAACTAGAATGCATAAAAGGAACACAGTGAATTGATAATACAACTAGTGGAAAATTACACTACTTTGGCCAAACTATTCTCACCGAGTACTTTGAATGATAGTCATGCTATTCAAATACACTACCATAGCTTGGTTTGGATTATAACCATTCATATACTATGCTTAGGTAATTTCCTTCCATAGGTAATCATTAACCTAAGAAATAATCTATTCCCCTTTTCCCAAACATAATGGTATCTCTACCAATAAAGCATAAGTATAAGTTATCCATTTCAATGGATATTCTAATCCTAGGTAAAACATATGAGCTTTTCTAGTCTCCAAATTAACTTTGCATAAACAAATTAACAAGCTATACCCTTCAATGAACAACTTAGTCTGAGGAATAACTTTATAATCTAAAGTATAGCTACATAAGCTTCATCTTATCATAGAATACATATTCATAAATAATTGACTCCATTCAGGAATATATCTTGACAATAAGTGATTCTCATCAAGAGTATAATCTCATTAATAAATTACCTCCATCTAAGAGTAATCATAGTAGTAAATGATTCTATTCGAGAGTGTAATCTCCTTAGGTAAAAGGATTATTCAATGAGTAGAATCCTTTCAACAATTTGACTTCATATCAAGAGCATAAAGTAAAAAAAATTGTAACAACTCAAACTCAATAGGTAATCCCACCTATGGTTGTAATCAAGTAGTAATTCATAAATTCAAGTGATCAACTTAATCACATAGGTGAGTCTCAACTTCGATATACCCTAATCTCAAATATAATTAATAATCAACAATTAGTCTAATTGTGTAGATTAATATCAAACTATGTGCTTCAAACAAAGCTCAACTACATAACCCATCCAAGTAGGTTATTCTCAACATATTGGTTTCTAATGGGTGAACAAGTAAACATTCCAACCTAGTAGGTAATTCTTAACTTAGGGTTACAACCATTAATCAAATATACTTCTCGACCCAAATAGCTTACTCTCAAGTTAGGGTTTCAATCATTATCAAATATAGATTAGCAATATGATGTCTCATCCTATCATATCTTTTATACTATCACTGTTGATATATTGCTAAACCATATCATTCCTAAGGTTTCCTAGCATTATAAGCTAACAGTGTCAAGTCACTTCATGGCATTGATACATTTCACTTTATACATGTACTGTACAATATATATGTATAGAAACATCATCTAAGTTCCCATATAGGGTATATAAGAGTATTATATCACTCTCATAAGCTATTCATGCTTTCACCAAATCTAGTATTTAATACTATTGATAAAAAATCACTCCTTACTATGGAGTATGCAAGACACTCATAAGGAAATCATGAAATTCATGATTCTTTTCCTTTCCAAACAAGCAAATAGATGATTACTCTATTTCAAGCAATCTAATACATTTCCAAACAAAACATTCAAGACATTCAATCTTCACTAAACAAATAAACATAAAGAGAATATAATCTCATGCCCATTAATCGCTTATTCCAATTGACTCACTAGATCTCAAGCTGGGTCCCCTTTTAAAACAACTTAGCAACAAATCTCTCAAATTTTCTCTCACTAAAGCTTCCTCACAATATCTCTCAACAATATGAGAATTTATCAATGAAAAATACAACAAAATGGAGCAATGTAATGATGCAAAGAAGAAGTGTATCCAAATGAGTTTAGAATGCCTTATATTTATACCCAAAAAACAACATCTACAACCTACAAACAAGGGTCATGATATGACACTTCTCATTCCAATACTAGATTGACTTAGCTTATTAATAAAAAGGTGGTGGATTTCTATCTCAATAGTCACTTAAATAGGACAACAAACTGACTCAATGCTTGCCAACAATAGTTTGACTAGTTCCTAAAGCACATGTTTCATTCTAGAAATCAACTTATACGGTCAAAAGACTTATAAAATTTAATCATAGAACTCATAATATGGTGCCAACTATTCATCACATTTCTTATTCACAAGCTTGTTGTATAAAATAGAGGAATAAGTCAAACTCTATTTGGATGCATTTCACATAATTGACTTAGTCCAAGACATAGCAATCGGCACATTTCATTAAATTGACCTCCTTCATTATAGTGTCACTTTCTCTTTCACTCAACACATTACATTATGTAGTTCCCAACACTTTATCATTATGTTTAAATAAACTTTACACAACAGATTATATATTATGTATTTTCATCACCCAATATCAATGATGCTATATGCGTTTAAATACTTATAATTGTACTATTACATGTAGTGCTATATTCACATTATATCGGCCATGGCATATATTATAAATCGATCAAACTATATATAGTAAACAATGCCTTTACAAAATGCGTTAACTCCTATTTGCTACGCTGGTTCAAACTCATTCCTATCATGGTTTAGGTGTTGTCTTTACTCACTTTTCCAATGTGTTTCATGCAAAGTACATTTCCACCACATGGCTTCTCCAAATCAGCCCATAAAGGACTCTATTACCAAACTCTCTTTCTATTATGCATTGCACATGTATTTGACTTATTCATACTTATGTGTAGCACAGGTTTTAAGTCATTGTTTTAAAAGCTCATACTATTCTTCACATTTCCCACAATATACATGCATATGTAAATTCTTTATATATTAGCAAAATATATAATATATTGTATACTATATATAACCCCTCAAATATATATATATACACACACACACACACACACACACACACACACACACACACACATACACACACATATATTCATCAAAATAATCATACTCATCCACATATCAATATACATGTATACATGTGTCTATTATCGTATATATTTCTACGTATGTAAAAATCATCAACAAATACATATATTCATATGCTTTAATAAATACATATATACATATATATAATGTTAACTATCTTTAAGAAAAACATATTCCTATCCTCATCAACAATAATATACATTAAGTGCATACATATCTACACATTTATATATATTCGATTCTTCATGCAAGTATGCTCATAAGTATTTCTACTCATATATTGGGTAAACACAATTATGCTCTTATGCATGAGTTGTTATATATACATATCTTCATGTATACTTTTTTAATGTGCACACAAATCGACGTAAAGACACTATTCACAAAGCCTAGACTCGAATATTCAATCACGATAACTTGATCAAACAATCAAAGTATTAAAGAAATTACTCAAGCATTTATCACAAACCATGAATGCTCCTAACAAAAATCATGATCCTATCTAATGCAAACACAAAATGTCTAAAGGATGACTTACCAATATCCTACAAATATGACTTGACTCAACTATTCTTAGAAGTGAGTGTGTGTGTGTGTGAAAGCTTGGTAAGGTTTCATTAGGGGTTACTAGACCAATCAATTCTCCTGAGTGATACTTCCCCTCCCTTCCGGAGGATTGAACTGTCCCTGCAACCAACTTAGTACAACACTAGGGTAGTTAGATGTTCATAGTAAATCCGCGGGTAAACCCAAAAGTGGTTTCAATTCAAATGAGGAAGGAAAACTTGTAAAAAATGACCCCATGCCAAAAATTTTCATTTTGGGGTTGAATGAACCATTGGTTCGAAAAACCAAAAGGGTTTGCATGAACCAGGGTTCGAGCAAACCCATTTAATGCATGCACAAAAAAATAAAAAATAAAACCCCTTTTGGAAAGGGGGTTCGCTAGAACCCCCTTGGTTCTAGCGAACCCCCCTTTTCCCTGATTTTTGACCTTGTTCACAAAAAATCTATTTTTAAACTTCAAAGCTTGGGTTGAGGATGAAAATGGAGGAATCTTCACAAACCCAACTAGAATCAGGTAGTCCTCAGAATGAGCTATCCAACAAATATAATTTTAATATGTTTTGATTTTTATTATGTATTTGTTTTTTCATTTTATTAAACATAGGTTTTTCATAAAAATGAAGGTCTCTTTCTACACATGTGGAAAAATAGAAGATTATCAAATTTTTTTAAAAAAATATGAGTGCACCAGTAATTGAAGTCTATGATCAACAAAAAAAAATAAATTGAATTTCGATATATACAAAAAAAGTTTAGCGTTATACAGTCAGCTATGTCGGAATTGTAATTGGTTTGACTTTGAAACTTGATTAAAGAAAAAATATTCAATAAAAACTATCTAACCAAGTGGAAGCACTAGATATCGGAGTTAAAAATATAAATTCGAAAGAATTAGAATTTTATCCTTCATGGAAAAGAAGTTATGCATTATACGTTGTGCATCACTTTTTTAAAATGTTGTTTTATGAAAAAAACTAGTTTTTGTGGGAGATAGAAAAAGAAGTGCAATTTGATTCCAAAAATTTTGAAAAAAATATTTTTAGAAATCTACAAAAAAAATGTGATGAGACTGTAGTTTGCATTATCTTCAAATTCCTCATCTTATGACACTTCAAGTGTGGGGCTTTGGCCCTAATATTTATAAGCATGTTCAAATCTATTCAAATATGTCAATGTACATTTGGTTATTAATAACTCCTTGACTTATAGTTTTCTTTTTCAATGTTATCTTTGGTAGAGGTTTCTGCTTGCTTCATTTCTACATGTTCTCACTATTGATGCTCTTAGGTACCTATTGTAAAATACAATCAAATGAACTTGATAAATGAAATTTACATTCCCTACAATGAGGTTGTGATTAATTCACATTTTATTGATTATAGTTTGTTTTTCCTTGAAAACTCAAAAATGAAATTAATAATACTTTTGGGGTTTTAAACTTATATTGTGGGTATGTGCAAGATCATGATGAGCCAAAAAGTGGCAATATGATGGGTATGTGGCTGACGACTATTTTTTTATCCAAAATTAATGAAATGAAAAGGGTTTTTTAAAGGAGATTCTCAGTTTTCCACTGATATAAATTATGCTTTACTTTGAATTTAATAAGTAATTATTATTCATTTTCCATTCAAATTAAGACTAAAGTCCTGATTGATAGGCTGATTGAAAAATATCTATAGCTTTCAAACGGTATCACATTTTTTGAATCCAAAACATGTGTCAAATTCTATGCTTCGCATAATATAGGATTAAAAAAAGAAAAAATGAATTTCATGAAGTTTTTACCAAGTTAAGGTGGTCAGACATACGAGTTTTTATATTTTTAAAAAGTTGTAATAAAAAAAAAATAATTAGTAATTTACTTGGAAAAAATTACAAAAAAATATGCATCACATCGGGGCATGAGTCCTCTACTTATATATAAAATATTATAAATTTAAATATTATCATTTTATTGTGGTTAGAGTGGTTAGACAGACACCTACTTCTTATTTTTCTCTGAAATTTAAGTACCACTGCATTGAAATTTCAAATCTTCACCAAATAGATTTATTTATTTTTAAATAAACCTAGTAGTTTAGAAACTACATTTAACTTGCTATAGATTCTGTTTTTACATATTGTTGAAATAATATAGATAACTTATTCTAATTTTTACGTCAAGTTTCCTAACTCTGATTTTTCTGAATTTTTTGCCACTTAAGGGCCTATTTTTTCTATGATGATCCTGCACATACCCTTGTACTAATTTTGGCTCAAAGTTAGCACACCATAAGATTGAATTTCTTATGGTTCAGCTTGATCTGATGCAATATTGGATTTGTAGGGAATGAAAGCATATAAAGCATGGAAAAATCACTTGGTATCTAGGTAATTTTTAATGCCCCACCAAGGAGCCCCAGAGGACAACACAACTATGCCACATTAATTATGGAACATTGTTTTAATTTAAAAAAAAGAAAAAGAAATATCAATAGAATGCATAACATAGTAATCTAAACCTAGGTTCTCTAAGGTTCCTCAACTACGCTACTCACAAAACTAATAATCAAGATAGCTAGAATCATTCCATTAACTTATCAAATGACATGAGTTATCTAACATGCAAGGTTCATTTAAAACATCACATTAAATGTTTCTACACTTTACTTCCATAAAAAATAAACTCATAATCAATATTAAATAAAAACATTTCTAGCCAACTAACATTTGCAAGACACGTCACTTTACAATATTCATTACAACAAGAGTACACCAATATCTATTACATCATTACAATATTTATAACAATGCTTCCCTTGTACATGTGGGAAGAATACATTCGATTACAATAAGAGATACAACTAATATACAATCAGGCATACATATACATAGAAAGGGTGTCTCATCGAATTGGAATAGGATCTAGAGTCCACAATATCAAGAACAATCTCCATGCACACAAACATGCAACAAGAATACCCAATGGACAAAAAAGCACCAGCATCCCAACCATGTGGAACCCTAATGTCCACCCCTCACACTAGGAGATAACACAAGGTCCCACATCAAACTAACAATCAAGAAGATAATATGCTAAACATAAACAAGGGCTATACATGACTCTAACACAACACTGCTAACTATACCAACATCACATGCAACACTTACATCACTTCTAGAGACACACACAAAACAAGAGGAAAACATACAACTAGGGAATGATAGATTGCAATAGGAAGGAGTTTCATCACATAACTTGATATGGGTTATCCTTGCAGATCTTCCTAGGACCTGACCCCTACCTTGGGTTATCTTGGTAGCCTCTACAATCCCTGACACCCATACAAACTCATGCAGAATCATTGTACCCTTCATGAGGACAAGGAAGTTGATCTTTCTATTCTAGGCCTTCCCATCTCATCCAAGCCTAAATGAGCACTTGAGCCATGAGTGAGGCATATCATTGTCTTGATTAATGTGAATTCTACCCATCCTCCTAATTCATTATTGAGGTTATCATTAGATTATAAACTCTCCAATGGGTTATCCTGGACAACACTTTGGGTTCCAGCCCCCATTGAGAGCCACTTCCTCTACTTGCAACTAGTAAACCCTACATATTAAGCATGACATTTACCATCTTGCATACTTGACATAATTCACATGAATTCATACACAGTGCAAGGAATTTCCCATCTTGCACACTTAACATAATCACAAGAATCCATACATAGTGCAAGGCATTGACCTTCTTGCACACTTATCACAATCATAAGAATCAAAACAGAGTGCAAGGAATTGACCATCTTGCACAATTCAAAACATTTCCAGCCACTTCCAAAGTGAGACAATCACAAGAACCATACATACAAAAATACTCCCTCCTAGGCCTCTAGAAGCCAACCTTGACAATTTTTACACAATGACACCCTCTTTTAAACAATTTACCAAAATCACCATAAACTCAAAAATGAACATATTATTCAATACAAGCAATCAATCAAACATTACAACCATGAAATGTTCTTTAAACAAGACATTATTCCCCACATTTCAAGTTACTTATTAACTTAACCACTTAATTCTTTTAATGGGTCATTTACCACAATAGTTTATAAATAACTAATCACATAGTGAATTTACAAATCAACTATTAAATAATTAGGAAAGTAATCAACATTCATCATTTAACAAAAAGGAAATGCAATTTTCTTATTTAAACTAAAGCTAAGCGAAATTTTTGTAATTTAAATGATCATAAGTAAATCAATTGTTCCCACTTAATTACCCAATTCACTTATCCGACATAAACAGTTAGTTACATAGGCAAAAATATTCTTTTTAATTAAATTTTTTATTAAATGACATTTAATTTTCTTTCTTTGCTATTATAATCTAATCCTTATAAATTAAAACATTCTTTTACCAATGACCATAATATAATATAATACATAACTGTCATGCTTAAAAATTTTTACTAGAGAAACCCAACAATTTTTATTTATCTATTTTTGTAACAATACTAAATATACACCACTATGGCTAACTCATTGTTGCTTACAATACTTCTACTACCACTAAAACATCATAAAAATAAACTTAACTTCAATATCCGAGGCCAATCTTCTTATATTTATTAACACAATGATAAATTTTCAAATTTCTTTATTATTATTGTATATATATAATTTTATATAAATATATATTTATATTTAACTATTATTTAATAAAATAATATATATTCTTTCTATATAAATAGGAAAAATAGTAAGTATTTTATCTTATTAAATTAATATTGAGGATATCAATAAATTTATCCTTATATAAGTATAATTACAAGTTCTGGAGAAAGAAAATTATATATAAAGAAACTAATTTAAAAAGAAATACATATTAAATTATTTTTGTGAAGATATAAACACTTCTTGAAAGAGGAGACAATGTAACTAGTCTTGAGGAATAAATTTCACTACTTTTAAATCTGAAGATTTAATACTTATATTAAATTTTCAATTAAATAAACAACACATGCCTTTTATAAGTGTCACATGAAAGTTCTTAATAAAGGCTTTTGTTTTATTTTAGAAGATACTTGCAAGTATTTCGTCCTTTTCAATTTATTACTTTTATGTTACTTTACTTTGTCTTTTCTATGCTATCTTTAGAAACAGAATAAACGTAAACATCTTTTGTGAAAAATTACCATCTGGATTAAATTAACTCAAGGTAAGTAAATAGAGGTTGCCAGTTGCCACCATATAAAGTTAACTGAAAGTTCCAGCAAGAAAAGAAAACAGATTTTAACTCAAGTATGCGCGCTATAGTGAGGAAGAAATCAGTAAACTGTTTTTTTCTTTTGAAGTGAAGGACACCATATCTGTAAGTAGACTAAGGGATCACATACAGATTTAATTCATTAAAAGATTGATAACTTCGAGGGAGCCATTAAATGTGGAGTATATTTTATTCAATACAACAACTTCAACGCTTAAATTTCCAGAAAATTAAATATTAATTTAATCTCTCACGCCATTTAACTAGAAGTATATTAATCTAATCCTCAATAATGGAGGAACCGGTGTTAATTAGATTGACATTTAATCTCTCATAAGACCACATCCAAATAATAAGATTGATATTTTATATCTAATTAATCTTATTAGCACAATTATTATGCAATCATAAAAATAATATTTAATTATCATTATTAATGTTAGTTCTGTTGAACAAAACAATATTAATATTATTCAACCCTAGTTTAACATTGACAGTATTTAAACAAATATTACAATAAAATTACCCTTATTATCTACTTAAAATAATAATATGACTATTAACCATACTAATATTATTTCCGGACTATCCCAGACTAATATTTTCATAAACTAATCAACAATAACTCTACAATAATTAAGGTGCTACTAATTCCCGGTTTAATGGTATTAACATTATTACCATGGTAATTACTTTTCCCTTCTTTCAACAATTTCACTGCCCACGTAGACATTTACATATTCAACAATTACTCATTACTCCGGCCGATTAAATCTACCCTCAAATTAATACTGCCAGGTGTGCTGATTGATGAGGTTAGCCATTTTTAGATCTATTTTCCTTCTACTACTGCTAGAGAGCTCAGCAATTATTATGACGGTGACACAAGAAATTTAGTCTTGAATTTAGTGCACTAGGTGATTTATTATATGGGCGGGTAACTTATTTTCCACGCCTCCACCCTTAGTTGGTACCTCTTTATTTCTAATGCTGGTCAGGATATTAATTAACCTCGCAAGGAGGCGACTGAAGTGACTCCATGTTTATTTGCTCATAAAATTTGCACAAGAAACACCCATGCCATTAAATATTGGTCAAAACGGTAAGCACCCCCAGCCGCTTGCAGATTTCTTGGGATGACAGAACGCAACTGACAAACCTACGGAGGAGTCTGGGCCATCAGTCCAGAGGTAAGCTAACAGATGCATTTGGGAGTGTGAACTTAAATGACCCTTTTAGGTTTGCTAGATTTCGATTTATTGAGTAAATGACGACACCCCTAAATGGAGCAGAGGCAACTATGCTTCAATTGTTATATAGATCTCTTTTTTTTTTTCAAAGAAATAAAACCTTCCCAAGCTTGAAGAGATGAAAACATGCGTCTGATGGCTCTCTTGCAGTCAGGGCGAACCGGCTATGTATTTGACTGGGTGAGTAATATACCCTATGAATAGATCATCACATCCAACGTGACTAACACAAGAAGAGGAGCAAGGAACTCAACTGGATGCCGCTTATGAAGGGGGGTGACTGGTTGGGGGAAAACGTCAGCTTCCAAGAGGTCTCGCCCCTGTGCAGGCCCTTTGCTCTTTTCATTTTTTTTTTATATATGTATATATTTTTTTGTCTACTTTATATGTGTGTGCATGTGTTAATGCACTTTATATATATATATTTAAATACATTTGGTTTACAGTATTTTAGCATGTTTATGCATATAAATACATAACGTAAATACAGTTAGAATATGAATAACTCAATATGTGTATTGTATATACAAAATATGATTTATATGTTAAACATTGGAACACATATATAATATTATTGAAATCTCTGTATAAAATGAAGCCCAAGTTTGGCAATACTAGTTTTCTTTTCAACTTAAACCGATTAGCATTTCTCTGCAGTATAAACATTTCATTAAGATTTCCTATGGAGTCCACGTGGCCTACCACATGTACAATTTATTGTGTAATGTATCTATTTTAATTTTGGTTAACTTCATTTATGTTTTAGTACAAATTTGCAGGGTCATGTTTTAAGAGTAGAAAGAGGATCTAATCTTCATTCTATTTTTGGTATAACAATTGTAAACTTCTACTTATCTTGAACACTTCCTTACGTACAAACCCATAATATCTGTTGCAAATAAAATGGAAGGAAGAGGACAAATGATCAGATTCACTAAGGATTCCCTAAAATACGTTAGCTCCTTACAATGACTAACTCTCGACATTATGATTCTTGATTATTTGTTATGGTAATGGTTGAAAATACCTTCATTCTCTTTCTTGCAACTTAATGAACATAGTTTTGTTCTATCCCATGAAGAAAGGTAATATAGACCAATTTACACAACATTGTCTTTGAATAACAAATGAGAAAATCTCTTTTATTTCCACTCTTTTCTTTTCCACAAGTTCATAAATTAATTTGTCTTCCTAATTACAAGAAAATACAAATTCCTCACTAAACCTTTTTCTTTTTCATATTATAACTGATGCATAGAAAGGAAACAAATAACATGTTAATGAATGCAAGCATGCTCTTTTCCATTCTCTTTCATGTCACAAGAAGATACTAGCTTTCCATATTACAATGAAATGAAGAAATACAATTAAGGACACACAACTGTTTAAGGCTTGCTCTCCACCCTACGGTAATGGCATCATGGAGCCCCGTGGGCTCTAGCCATACCCCCGAGCAAGGAATTATTTTAGCTCCGTGATGATAATTGGAGCCTTTTCTTATTTTCCCAAAGAGATAGAACTAACATAGCACAAAATTCATGCATTTGGATTTTCTATTTTCTATTTGCAACCATGATCCATACACTATGACACCTTACAACCCATAAACAAAGGTAAATGGAAATAGGAAGAACTTAGATCTTTTTTCTTCTATATGAAGGAGTTGAACTCTTGTATCCATCTTTCCTCTCCAAGCCAAGCCACCTTGATCACTGTCTCTTCAAAGAGTTGGACTCCTCTCCTCTTCTTCTTCTATCTACCATCTTCACTCAAGTTCTCCAAGAGGAGAAGTGGGTAACACCCCACTCATTCTTCCCCTCCAAAATATATAGGATAGCTTCAACTTGCAACTTTTGGGTGGGGAGGTGTGAAGTGTACCTACCCCCATCAATGAGAGTCTTTTCCTTATTAAAGAGGAAACATGCACTTGGACAACCCCTCCATCTTTTCATCTCATCCTCTCCTCAAAAATCCTCACTCTCCACTAGGAGGACATTTCAAGGGTCAAATCATGTCCTTGGGGTGCTATTATATGTCCACTTGACCCCTACCACTATAGTATAGACCCTAGGGTTTTTTTTTTTTCATCTCAACCAAGGAAATTGACCAACAACCCTCTTTAAGGGCCCATTTAAGGACCCATCCGAAATTCAAACTTGGATAAGGGTTCCTAACCCCCAACCCCACTTGCATCCACATGAAACATAATTAAATATCCTTTTAATATCAACCCTTACCACATTAATTTACCACATATTAACTCTATTTATTTCTAAGCCCCAAAAGGTTCAAATTCATATCCACCATAAGATTTCTTTTGATTCGCTCTTAATGGTTTTTCCCTTTTCGTACTTGCACCCTTATTTTCTTGCACATTGCCAATGCAATAGAAAGAATCAATCATGTACGACATTAATTTGTAAGCTTAATATACTAAGATTTATCTATGCAACAATTCCATTTAAAATTTTAATTCGTATTCCATAATTTATGAGTTCTTAACACCTTCATGCTAGTGACAATTAAACAAAATGTCAAAATGGAATGTAAATATATTGTTACGCAATCACACTATTTATCATCTATAATACATCTTACCATCTATTTAGGGAACATGGAACAAATTAGGGTTTTACTAATCACATGTGAAGCGGGGTCTTACAATAACCCACAATATACTACTAGAAAAAATACACTACCCTATATTTACATCCTTTACACCGAACAACTAAGTGTAATTTGTCACAATAACTACCTCCATTAATTATCATAGATTAGATGCATGATTTAATCTATCAAAAAATATCAAAGAAGATTGGGAAACAACAATATTAGCAGATATTATTTATATTGTTTTAGTGAAGAAAATAATACACACAAGCTGCAAGTTAATTAATTGCTCAATAACCGATTTATAAGGAATATCAAGATTTTATACACAACACTTTAACCTTTTGAAATAAATCACTATGAGTGTATTTTGAGAAGTCATAATATAATAATGTACCAAGGTAATAGTAATATATGGAAATGGGAGAATGAGTAAAGTCTCTTGTTTCAGAAATAGAGAACTTACATGAAAGGCATTCTCCTGAATGTTACCACTAATGTTGCATCGAGTACAAGAAAGATGTGAAACACTTTCTTCTACCAAATCATTTGGGTAACACACTATAGATAATATGGTTTCACAATCAATAAATAAGGTTGTTAAGCTTGGAAGAAGATCAAAAGGCCTAATATAGAGAGGAAAATTCATCATTGGAGGGTGTAAGAGGATAGGAGCAACACGTTGGTAGTGGCTAACAATGGTACACATCTCAATACAAGCTATGACCAACGTACAACAAAGAGCACTTATGCTTGATGCCACATTGGGAGCCATTGCCAAGCTCACCTTATCATCTAAAATCAAACTCCAGCAAGATCAACATGTGAACATAGATAATGAACCAGAACATAGGGTTCACAAGGCCTCAAACACATGAAATCTACCCACACTATTCCCAATCAATCAACTACATTTATGGATGAATTACAGCAACAACATTCTAAGACATAGAAATGTTAACAAGAAGATCACAACATTGCCCTCCAAGATGCAACCCTATGGACAAGACACCCATGACTAAGTAAACATGATAGGATCTAGACATATGACAATGTTCAGGCTATATGAGAAAATAAAATCATTCACCGATATATAATGAGTATACTACTCTGGAATGAAACGGTCTTCACATTATTTCCATACATACAGTATCCCCTAATTGTTTAAATGTATTTTATTGTGTGAAAAAAAAATGGATAGAAGAAGGAGCCATCAAATTCAACTCCTCTATCCATATACAACCACATATACACTTGCATCTATGCTTGTGCATGCAAATTGGGTAGAATTATACAAGATTAACGAATCCATTATATGTAGGGATTGCAAGCTATGAACATAATGGATTTGCTAAAAAGGCTTTTTCATATTTGATCAATGAAATTGGCTAGCACAAGAATAAAGAAAAGGGAAAATTTAGGTGTTATTACAGGTGCATGGATAGAAAAGCATGAAAAACGAGGGAGAAAAGGTAGGGCATAAAAGCTATTTGCAAAAGACATTGATTTGAGAGATGTGAACCATTTCCATCATTTTAAACAAGGAAAAAATTCTTGTGGAGAGTGTTGGTGATTCTAAATGAAACAATCTAAAAAATAGGCTTGCACTATAAAAATGTGCACTATAGAAAAACATGTAAAATGTGTAAGGATAGTCAAGGCATGTGAAATGTTTTGACAAAATGTCTCATTGATTTGTGGGTCTCTTGAAATGCCATGATTGTAAGATACATTTTAAATGGGTTTTCTATTTAAAATTACACACTTTGGGTGCAACAAAACTTACTATGGGGTATGTGTAGGATCATGATGGGCCAAAAAGTGGCAATATGATGGGAATGTGTAGGGTATGTGGCTAACAACTTTTTTTTACCCAAAATTGATGAAACAAAAAGGGTTTTTAAAGGAAATTCTCAGCTTTCCACCAATATAAATTATGCTTTGCTTTGAATTTAATAAGTAATTATTATTCATTTTCTATTCGAATTACAACTAAATTACTGATTGATAGGTTGATTGAAAAAAATCTATATCTTTGAAATAGTATCACATTTTTTGAATTTGAAACATGTGTCACATTCTATGCTTCACATACTATAGGATTAAAAAAAGAAAAAATGAATTTCATGAAGTTTTGACCAAATTAAGATGGTCAGACACATGAGTTTTTATATTTTGTAAAAGTTGTAATAAAAATTCATAATTAATTATTTACTTGGAAAAAAATTACAAAAAAATATGCATCACATTGGGACATGAGTCCTCTACTTATATCTAAAATATTATAAAAAATATTATCATTTTATTGTGGTTACGTTGGTCAAACAGACACCTACTTCTTATTTTTTCCTTGAAATTTAAGTACTACTACATGAAAATTTTAAAATTTAACCAAATAGATTTCTTTATTTTTTAAATAAACCTAGTAGTTTAGAAACTACATTCAATTTGCTACAAATTTTATTTACATTTTTTAAAATAATATAGATAACATATTCAAATTTTTATGTCAAGTTTCCTAACTTTGATTTTTTTGAATTTTTTACCACTTAAGGGCCTATTTTTTCCATGATGACCCTGCACATACCCTATACAAGAAAATTATAGAAATAAGAAAATAAAGGATTTAAATTGGCAGCAAAATGCTTATCCAGGAAACTTGATATTGAGAGAGAATTTGAACTCAAGAATCCACACAAACTAACAAAACTCACATAGTTTACTTCTTGGGGATGAGTTCTGGCGAGAGGGTAGAGGGTACCTCGCCAACCCCAACATCAAGCTTATAATGCAACTTGCATACCGACTTCAATGTTTTGGCATATAACTCAGAATACTTGATTTTTCACTAACTCATATGTCATGTTTTATAATAAAAATGTAGGTCATTATTGTGGCTTATAAAATGATGACTTATGCCATGATAGCACTATAATTTGGGCTTCGGTGGATTTCCCACAAACATAGTTATAGGGATGATAAAGACATCTACTATCTATATAAAACTGAGATATGAAATAGAGTGATTTGATTTAAATAGAAAATATAAGTGGCTTACCTGTTTCATTCAAATACCCACCATAGGAAAAGTGATGTTAACCTAGATTATCTTGTGAACCACGCATGGCATAAGAAAACATCAAAACTTGGAAGAAAAAAAGAAGGGTAATTTGAGCAGAAATGTAAAAATGCAATATTAAGAAGGGAATCAATCCCATAGCCGATATGTTTGAGGTTTAGATTCTCTGTAAGAGAAATATGTTGAAGAAGTTAAAAAATAACAAGGAAAAGTGGTTTCAAGGAATACCATAATGGTACAATAAGTGGTTCATGGATTTTTCAGAAGACTTTGGAAGCTTTCAAGAAAGTTGCAAGTCAAAGAATTTAATCATTAAGATATGCAAGTTGATGGAAGCAAGGGTACTAGTCTCTAGGTCACTGGGATGGCTTGCAAGATTAGGAAGATTACTTGTGTAACATTCACTGTCATAGGTTATTGAACAATGTACAAGATTGTGTAGATCAAAGAAAATCAAATAAGAATAATTCCTATGTTATGAAGAGCATCTACAAGATCCAAATCAATTTATTACCTTAGAGAATGATTGAATCCTCCATGCATTCTTATGGAAAAATCCATCACTGATCTACTCAGTTTCCCTCCCTTCCAAAAAAAAACCCCTGTAGACACATAAAAATGGTCTAGACCTGTATATCATATTTTTCTTTGTCTTATCATATTTCATCTATGTTCCAAATTCAACTGTTAATTAAATAATTCATGTCTTTTATTCCTCTTGATTATTTAAATAAATAAACTTTATTTATTTAAATACGTCATTAAATTTTAATGTCTTCTCATAATGAAATAAATTATTTAATTTATTTAATTATTGTCCACCTTGGCATTTTAAATTATTTATTTAAATTGTCTCACTTTCTAATTTTCCCTCTTTTAGTAAATAATTTGAACAAATTAATTATTTATTGTCACATGACCCCACCTTTTTAAATTAAATTAATTTTTAATTCAAAATGGTATTTTCCTTCAATAAATCAAATAATTTTAAATTATTATTTGATTCTCCAGCAACCTCTTTTTCTGTGTCAATCTTATCTCCTTGCCACACGCATTGTCAACCCTTGATTTTATTTTCTCAAATTCAATCTTGTCCACTCATTTTGAATTTGACCTAATGCTTCCCTAACCCTAATTGTGGGTTGTCATATTGAATCTTGTCCATTGATTCTAGGGAATTTGTCAATCTTCAATCTTGGCCATTCATCCAAAATTGTATTTTCTATAAAATGGTAATTTTGGTCTCGTTTGTCATCTCATCTCATACTATCTCTCACATCTCATGCTATCTAGATCTCTTGCAATCCTATCATTTTAGCTCTTGTTTTAGGCATACTTCATCTCTCTTTATATTTTGCCATATTTTAGTCATAGTTTTGATTTGCTTACTAGTTGCATAGTTGCATAGTATTGCATTTTCATATCAAATCCTTCAACATTTGCTTTGGTCTTGGCATTGTTACATATTGCTCACTCAAAATCTAAGGGAAAAATACATATTAGAAAAACTTGAGAAGGTGTAATGGAGGCCAGTCATAGAGGTTGAAGACTTAAGGTGATATCTTTTTTTATTTTCATGTTATTCCTCCTTTGTGCTTCATTATTGCTTTGGGTTTTAGTTTATTTAGCTTCTAATCTAATATCCTAGATTTTTCCCATAGTTACATTGGTGAAGCCAATGCCGAAATCATGACTTTTTATTTTTTTTGTATGACTTTTTTTGTTTTTGCAACTATACGTATCGAAAGTTGCATTTGAAGTTTACAGAGCTCCAATCGCTACGTTGCAACACATTTGAAAAATAGAGCAATGCATCGGCTGAACCAAGCCGCATTTGGCATCTGTAGAGATGCATTTTCCTAGATTCTGATGCATTCGACATATAGTGTGACACATTTCCAGACTATGATGCATTTGTTCTACATCGATGCATCCACCTGTCAGATTCCATCATATAGACCTGAGCTACATTTGTTGTGCATAGTGACACATTTTCTCTGCTGCGACACATTTGTTTGGTAAATATTTGCTTTCGCTTTCCTTCATATTTTTCCATATTTCTTACTTTAAGCAAATAGTTTAGGGCTTTTTCTGTTTACTAATCTACTATGGTAGCATGTGGCATTAAAATTTCATGGGTCCAAGACATCTTTTTTGCAACTACTAACAAGTGGTTTTATAGGTTTGGTTGTCCAAGATTTTGATTTTGAAAACCTCTTGTGTTTATTTTTAGATTAGAAAAAACTTCCATTGGTGCTTTAAAAAGAAAATTTTCTTGTAATTTTCTTGATTGTGCTTGAAGGTGGTAGGTGATTATACTCTCACCTTGTCCAAACTAGGTGATTAGAAAACTAGACCCATCTATTTTTTGTGTCACCCTGATTCAATAATCGAAGTATCCTCTCACCTTGTGCACTTGTGAGATCCTAGGTGCAAGAGAAACAATTATTGACTCTAGGAATTGGGCCTTCTTGGTGAGAAAAAGTACTCACCCCAAGGTGACTCAAACTGACAATGGAGCTCTTTGGATGAACTACCTCAACCGATATATATAAATGTGAATCATAATGGGAAACTTAGGATTATGAGTGCAGATGTGTCACACAGACAAGTGAACTCCCCAAAAACCTATTGAGCATAACCTTTTCAGGCTGGAGTTCCTCCTTATCAGAGCTAATCTTTCCCCATGTGTGGCTACTCAAATGGGGGTCCTGAACTAAAAAAATTTGTGTAGTGGCCAAAATCCTTTCTATTTGCTAGCGCAACAATAGTCATTGTGAAGGTATCCACATTCTCACAGTTCTTAATAGAGGTGATCAGTCTACCATGGGAGTTTTATGGGGGCTGGAAGCTTGGTTGAACTAAGAAGTGAGTGCATTATAAGGGGGAGCCCGTGTGGCCAAGATTTTGGATTCATCCGCTAAGAATAAGTGTGGTTGGGAAAACCCACATGGAATCTAGTAAATATTGTCCTTGCCTAACCTAGGATTGTACTTGTCTTCTTTGTGCTTGATCAAAGAAAAAATATTGTGTTTTCCAAGTGTTTTCTCTAACATTCAAACAAACACCTTTTTAGACTTGGAAACAAACATTCACATTTAAACAAGTCAAAAATTTGGTCAAAATTGCAAAAAAATAGGCTCATTCTACCTCTAACGCATTTGCTACAACACATTCGCTTTTCTACGCCACATTTTAAACTTTCTAAGTCAAACTCACTCTATTGCAATGCATTTCTTGCTTCTTGAAACACATTTTAACTACTAAGTTGTATTTGACGAATAAAAAAATGCATCTGCCTATGTCGAACCGCATTTTCTATCAGAAATAACATAGTTATCCTATCAAACCAGGCTGTGCAATCCTTGCAACACATTTGCTAACTTTTGCAACACATTTGAAATCTTGAGCCACATCTTCTATCCATAATGACACATCTCCTTAAACCACGATGCAATTGACCTTCTACAACACATTAGGAAGCTCCTGCAACACATTTTCCTATCATCAGAAATCACGGTCAACCTGAGACTGAACTGTCAAACTATCGAAATGTATTTGCATTTCTAAAATGAAATTGATACATTAAACAAAACATGTAGCAAATTGTAATGCATCTATGACCTGAAATGATGCATTTTCCTGTCATTTAGAAAATCACAGTTACAGTCTAAGTCTGAAACTAGGCATTTTCAATCTATCTTTAGGCATCTTTTCCTTAGTGGTCTCTATCCAAAGTTAGGCAAACAACATACTTTAGGCTTGATTCATACCTTACATTTTCATAGACTTCATTATCATGTCTTCCATTGACCTTAATTTTCTTGCTAGTCAAGTTGAAAATAAATTAATCTGAAATGGTCAATACCAACAAGCCTTGGACTTCAAGAGACAGTTCCTTCAATCCAAAAACCAAGGCTCTCCCTATCAACAATCCATAAGTCCTAGTCCTCCATCCATCAACCCTCACTATCAAGAGTCCATTAATGCAAATCTTGTCATTATTTCCCAACAAACTTCAACTTATTACCCTTATCCTAACCTTGGCAAGGGAAGCCAAATTTCCATTAACCCCTTTCAAGTCTCCATGTCATATCCTAGTCTTTCTCCCATTAACCCCTTTCAAACCTCCACATCCTCTCCTAGTCAACTATCCAATAACCCATGTCAAGTCCTCATGTCCTATCCTAGTCCATTATTTACCAATCCAGTCCAAGTCTCCATGTCCTATCACACTCCTTCATTTACCAACCCCTTCCAAGTCTCCATGTTTTTTCCTAGTCCTTCATCCAATAATCCTTTCCAAGTCTCCTCGTCCCAACACACATTTAGTTATGAAAATTACATCATTGTCCAAAGTCACAATTCATTTTCTAAACTTGAAGATACATGTCAAAACGAAAGTCTAAAGCATGACAACATAACTTCACCTTCATGTCAAGATCAAGCTGGTACACCCCATGACCCCATCCTTAAGTCCATTCAAGAATCCCTTTTAGAAAATCATGACATGCAAGACACACCTATCCTTGACAAAGAATCCATCTTTAGTCCTCCCATCCTAGAAAACCCCATCTTCGACCAAGACACTACCATTGATCAAGAAGTCCAAAATGACCCACTCCTTGACCTTTATACCATTCATGACTAGACACTTGAAGACAACTCTAGCCAAAATGAGACACTTTCCTCCACGGGACACATAGATAATCTTCCTCTAAAACAAGATTCTCCTAGTCTGGACATCTTTGCAAATGATTAAGCTATAGCTGAATTCACTAGACTCTATGACAATGACCACAAAGATGGTTTCAACATTGACTTGGAAACATCAATAGAATCATTTGAATCTAACATGTCACAAGATCAAACCAAAGATGTTAATTATAAATATTCCCAACATGTCAATGAATCCACGACATCTTATCAACTAGGATCATCTGTCTTTGTCAGAGTAGGCTTTCTCACAAATGAGAAGATTCCAAGTAATAGTTTCCACATACAAAATGATGGGTTACCATCTTTCTTCTGAAATGACAAATACCCCACCACAAATAGAATTTTTTAGAGCACCCAATATCAAGGCAAAGGACTAGGTCTATATGAGCAAGACATTCGAGAACCAATATAGCTTTAGGAAAACTACAAACATCAAGGTCTTGGCTATTCCTTATACAACAAATAAAATGATGTTAGTGGCACCTCCTCGATATTGGGGGAAACTTTGTTAGATATAAACATCAAAATAGAGGCCATGAGTAATCCTTGTCATAAGGTTTTTGCCAACTCTCCCTCCATCCACACCATATCCCATCATTTCCAACATCTCAAACTTTCCCTTTGGAACCGACAAAAAAAAAAGTCATACAAATCAAATGTCAAAGTCAAAGGCCATTGTATCAAACAAAAAGTTGAGTGGACAAATGAGTTAAAATGGGTCCCAAAAAAAATGGATCAAACAAAGAAAACATTCCAAAAGAAAAGGTCGATCAAAAGGTGGAGCCACAAGACAAGAGGACTCCCACAAATAATAAATGCCCACCTCCTTCAAAATGGTCATCAAGCAAGGAATCTAAAAGTGTTGGTTCCAAACACCATCCACATGAACATTCCAAATTCTATCATCCAACATCCCAAAAGTGATTCATCCAAACATCCAAACAATCCTTCCACGTCTACCATCAAAAGTCATAATCCAACATCTAGCCTAAAGTCCAAAAATTCCATGTCACAAATCTGTCATATCT
Source organism: Sequoia sempervirens (assembly GCA_007258455.2). Lineage (NCBI taxonomy): Eukaryota > Viridiplantae > Streptophyta > Pinopsida > Cupressales > Cupressaceae > Sequoia > Sequoia sempervirens. The sequence continues at coordinate 321,272,964 of VDFB02353493.1, forward strand.
TGGCAGCGAATTTTTATCACAAGGACTCTCATGGAACTCTATTACGATGTGTGTATTCTGATAAGGCCAACTCTAGTATTGAACATGACCACAAAGACATCAAACAATTGTATGCAAGCACTATGATCCTAACAAGGAAACTACTTTAGAAAGGACATTATTGGCATATCATGGCACCAATCTCTACATCAACATCATCAATAGCTTTAAAATAGTTAGTGGTTAACTAAGGCATTAAGGTCATTTAGAAATATAAAAAATACAAAAAAAAATGAAAAATCCAAAAAAGTAAAGAAAATATTAAAGAGAAAATTTTTGTCCAATGGTGAAAACCTGGCCAACAGGAACCCTAGATAAGTACCATGATGAAAACCTAGCAAACATGTGTCATTTTTAAAATAAATTTTCTATGTGGACTTTTACACTTGGGGGAAAGCCATCTCATTTCCCATGCCTTCCTCATGACATTTACATCCACCCATTTAATCCATATCATTCCCGTCCATTTTTTCCACCTACCTTGGTCTTGACATAAAATAGGCACACATAAATCATGCTTTGGGAAAACTCTTGACATGTCCATCCTTTGGTCATTTACTATTTATGAAACATCTTGTCATTGTCGTCATGATCTCATTACGCTTGTACCACATAATCCTTGAAAATCATATGACAATTCCCTTAGTCTCATGCCCCCATGTCTTTTACCAAGACCACATGTCATTATTTCATGTCTGTCACCTACCTTGGATTTCCCTTGTCAAATGGTCTAAGGATACTTCATCATCCATTTCAATCTCGAATAGATGTCATTCCAAATGCCATGAGTCTAAGCCATCCAATAGTCAAATGTCACCATCCTCATCACCCATCAATTGGTATTTAGCTTGACTAGTGACACAATCATGTTTGTCATTGGAATCATTCACATGCATAAAATGTCAAAAATCCAAAAAAAAAAGTCATAAAACGACAAAATCCAAAAAAAAAAATGTCAAAAATCCAAAAAAATAAAATTAAAACATTTGAAAAATCCAAAAAATACCAAAACATGTCAAAAACACAAAAACATCCAAATAATTGTCAAGATACCAAAACAGATTCGATTCAGTTAAGTCCGTCACTTATTGAACTATGTTGCCTCTATGACTAAAATGTAGGCAAAGCCGTCTGTCAATGCGCCCCTGAGGCTACCTAGGTTAGTCTTTAGCATTAGCCAAATAAGTTCAACAATGTCAGTCCTGTCAAACATAGACGTATCAGACAAATAAGTTAGACATAGTCGCACTCAAACATAAGAAAGTTAGTCAAAGCATCAATGTCTAAATCGGTCACACTCCATTTGGTCAAAATAGACAACATCGTCCAATCAATCATATAGTAATTAAAATGTCAATCTCGTCACTCTTTGGTCCTCTTCAAGATGTGTCCTTCTTGGACTTGGACCTTTTCAAAATGTCATTTGCCTCTTTCAGGATGTGTCCTTCCTGATAATAGGCCTTTTCCAACCATCAACACCATCAAATTGGCAAATCATCACACTGTCAAACTATCAAGCACTCAATCTTTGGAAAAAAAATATTGGCAAACATGATTACATGGCTGTTAATCTTTTTGATCTATTTTGTCTTATATTTTTAAATATTTTTTCTATTCTTGTCTTATCTTCTTGTCTATTCTTTTTTGTCTCTTGCCAATGTTACTAGCTACCTCGAGGATGTCCCTTGAAGGATTTAGAGGTGCGATGATGTCTCATGACCTATTTTTTTTTCTTTGTTTGTCGTTTGTTGATTGTCTTGACAAAAAAACTAGGGCAACTTGGCCTTTAGTATGAGTTAGGATATTCCTTGTCTATGACTATCTATTTTACAAGTGGATGACCTTGCTCACCTTGGTCTATGTGATACCATGGCGTTTTCTGTCCATTTGTGTCATTTTTACTGCCCAATGATGATTCAAGCAAAAATTATTAGTACTTTGGTAAATGTTGAAGGATTCTTTCCCATTTCACCCTTATTAGTACTTTTGTAAATGTTGAAGGATTATTAGTACTGACATGAAACTCCTAAAAAAAAAATTGGTGAGACCCTCAAAATGTCTTACTGACAAGCAAATGTGGTCTAAACTCCTAAAGACGTCAGATCAACATGAAATAGGACTTGTCTCAGTGATGGAAGTCATCGGAAAGACATGAGCTATCAGAGTGAGATTTATAACTTGTTCTGATGGTAGAAGTCTTATCGATGGGTTGGCTCTTGGTTACCATCAGGGAAACTCTTGGCGATAGAATACATCAGGGAGACATGATCCTTCAGAGTGAATTTCTAGACTCATTTGGACAGTGCTAGTCTCGCCGATGGATTTTCTCTTCGTGAATGTTGAGGAGACTCTTGCCGATGGACACGTTGGAGTGACTTGAACTGTTGATGCAACTTCCTAATTTCTTGTCGATGGTGTTGGTCTTACTGATGGATTTTATGATGATGAAAATCAGTGTGACTCTGGCCGATGGTACTTGGTCGGGGTGACATGAAGGTTCTGAGAGAATCTTAATGATAGAGCATGTCTGGCTGACGAGTTTGCATTCAGTGTGACTCTTGCCGATAAGGACAGTTGATGTTCCTTGGGACATTGGGGAGACTTGAACTATTGGTGTGACTTCCCATTTTGTTTTTGATAGTGTTGGTCTTGCTGATGGCTATGTGATCGGGTAGTGTGGCATTAGTGAGACATAGTCTAGTGTCTCACCGACAAGCGATGCAATTGAACATTTTGACTGAACGACTATCCTATGTGGTCTATTTTGGACCAATGAGAGAAGCAGAAGGAGATTTGTTGGCAGTTGAACTGTTGTGACCATTCTTGTGTGGAAGATCAATAGACCATGAACAAAGTAAATTTTCTGGTAATGGTTGATCGATGATGAACAATATTGTGGTGAAAGAGTTGTTCGATTGATCACAAATTGATCAGTGTGTGTGAATTTCATTGTATGCTTTTGAGAGCATTGTAACAGTGATGTTTTGTAGAAGGTTGATTAGAGAAATGTTGCTGCTATAAAATTGACATCAGGAAAGAAAATCTACAACTTGTATGTAATCTCATTTATTGTAATAGAAGTAATTTCTCTTTGGTGTGTCAGTTTTTCTCTTGGAAGGTTTTTCCCACACAAATCTGGTGTCCAATTTTGTATGTGTCCATTTCTCTATTCTGTTATTCTTTTCATATGTATCTTATTGAATTGTAACTACAAAATTTAAAGTCATATCTGCATTCTCCTTTGAGTTTTGACATTTCGAAAGTCTGTTCCACGCCTTAAGCTTTCCTTAGAAGTGGTATTAGAGCCTGGCCAGTTGTGTTATCTTTTTGGGTAGGTTGGGTTTTTTGTGTCAATTCTATTTAGTGGGAGTCTTGTAGAAGTCTAGTGATTGTCAAATTATAGATTGAGATGGCAATGGCAAGTACATCTAGAAAGATTGAAATTGAGAAATTCAATGGCAACAATTTTGAGTTGTGGAAACTCAAAATGGAAGATCGGTTGGTTGATCGTGATCTTTGGCTTGCTGTGTCTAGAGTGAAACCTATAGGCATGAAGCAAGAGGATTAAGACCTTGTAGATTGAAAATAAAAGGGGATGATAAGGCTCTATTTGGTATACTTTGTTATTCTAAAAGTTCGTGAAGAAAAAATTGCATCTTCTTTGTGGAAAAGACTAGGAGCCATTTATCAGGGCAAGTGCTTGGTGAATAAGTTTTTCTTGAGGAAGAAGATGTACTATTTGAAAATACAGGACATATCATCTGTTGCTAATCATTTGAATGCTTTCAACATGTTGATTTCTCAACTAGCATCTATGGGTGTGAAGATTGATGAAGAAGATCACTGTATGCTATTGTTATGTTCTTTGCTGGATTCTTGGGATTAGTTGGTGATGGCTATTGGGAGTACGACATCCACTTTTAAGATGGAAGACATTGTTGCTTCTTTTTTATCATAAGAGATGAGAAGAAATTATTTTGAGATGGTGAAGGAGGCTCTTGTTGTTTGAGGAAGATTGAAAGAAAAAGGAAAGAAGAAGAACAAGAAGTCCAAATTGAAATCAAAAGGGAGATCAAAGTCTCCTAGAAAAAAGTCCAAGGTGAAGTGCTATAATTGTGGGCATCTAGGTCATGACTAAAAGGATTGAAAAGAGGATGAAAGGAAGAAGAAGAATAATTCTTCTGACACTGATTCTTCTTAGAGCGAAGTGGATGCCTTCATTGTGACCCTAGAAACTCAGGCATTAGGTGATGTTTGGATGATTGATTCTAGAGCATCTTTCAACATGACATTTCATAGAGATTGCTTCACTAAGTATGAAAAATACGATGGTGGAAAGGTATATTTGGCAAGTGATTCATCTCTGGAAATAGTTGGTTGTGGAAGAGTCATAATTTAGTTCCTTGATGGAAGAGTGAAAGGAATCAATGATGTAATGCATATACTAGGTCTAGCTCAAAATTTACTTTCTGTTAGTAGGCCGAATGATGCTAGTGTATAGGTCTCTTTCTCTAATTATGTTTGTAAGATGAAAAGAGGCTCTATGTTGTTGGAAAAGGGTGCTCGAATTGGTACTCTGTATAAGTTGGACACAAATGCAGTTCAATGTGACAATGCTTTTGAAAAACCATGTAAGTTTGAACATATAGGGAAAGAGGCGATTGTTTTAGTAGGATCTAATTCTTTGGAGATGAAGCTCCCAACTGAGAAAATAATGCTATGGCATCATAGGCTAGGCCATATTGGAGAAAGAGGTTTAAAAACTTTGAAAAATAAAAACCTGGTTGAAGGGCTTGATGACAGTAACCTTGTATTCAAATTTTGTGAACATTGTATATATGGTAAAGAACACCATGTTTCATTTTACTCTAGTCCTCATAAATCTTCTAGTTTACTTGATTACATACATTATGATGTTTTTGGTCCAGTAAATGTTTCTTCTTTGTCAAAATCAAGATATTATGTATCATTCATTGATGATAATTCAAGAAGGGCATTTGTTTATTTTTTGAAAAGTGTATAGAAGTATTAAGCCATTTTAAGGAATTTAAAAATCTTGTGGAAAATCAGACTGGAAGGAAAATAAAATATTTAAGGACTGACAATGGTGGTGAGTTTTGTTTTGATGAGTTCGAAAGGTATTGTAAAGATCATGGAATTAAAAGACATAAAACTACACCCTACACTCCACAACAAAATGGAGTTGCTGGAAGGTTACACAGGAAAATGATGGAAAGAGCATGAAGTATGCTGAGCAATGCTGGCTTGGAGGAGAAGTTTTGGGCTGAGGCAGTTGCAACAACATGTTATTTAATAAATTGTTCTCCAAATTCTACTCTTGTTGAGAAAACACCTTTGGAAGCATGGTCTGGAATGAATCCCTCTTTGAGACACATTCGTGTCTTTGGCTGTGAGGCATATGCATATGTACCAAATGAAAAAAGATCTAAATTGGAGAACAAGGTTGTTAAATGTATTTTTATTGGCTACAGTGCTGGCATAAAAGGATACAAGGTTTGGAATCCTATGACTAAGAAGGTTCTATACAGTAGAAATGACATTTTTCATGAGCCGAAGCCTTCTACTTTGGATCTGCAGTTAGAGACAAAATCAAAAATTAAAAAGGATGTAGTTGAAATTCCTCTAACACCATATAAAGAGGAATTAAAAATTCAAAACATACTTGAATCTGAGGAGAGCTCTAGCAGTTTTGAAAGTTGTAAAGAAGAAGAACAACCTTAGCCTCAACCCTTGAGGAGGTCAACACATGGAATAAAGAAACTTGATAGGTATGGTTTTCTATGTTAGATTATACTTGTTCCTATGCTTTGATTACTAGCACTGATGAGCCTAGGATTGTTAAAAAGGCGATTAATATGCCTGATGCAAACTCTTGGTTGGAAGCCATGAATGAAGAAATGGCATCATTAGAAAAGAATGAAACTTGGAGTTTGGTGCCCTTGCCTAAGGGTAGAAAAGCTGTTAGCTACAAATGGGTTTTTAAAAAGAAAATTGGATTGGATAATAGTGTTGAAAAGTATAAAGTGAGGTTGGTTACGGAAGGTTATTCCGAGGTAGAGGGAATTGATTATGGAAATTTTTTTTCTCCTGTAGCTAACATGACATCTATCAGATTTCTTTTGTCACTTGAAATAGTGTATGAATTAGAGATTGAACAGATGGATGTGAAGAGAACATTTCTTTATGGTGATATTGAAGAAGAAATTTATATGTCCTAGCCTGAGCACTTTATGGAAAAAGGTAAAGAAAATCTGGTTTTCAAGTTGAATTTTTTTTTGTATGGATTAAAACAATTTCCTATAATGTGGTACAAGAAATTTAACACATTTGTTTTGTCATTGGGATTTGTAAGATCAAAATTAGATCATTGTGTGCACTTCAAAAATGAAAAATATCATATTTTAATTATTGCCCTATATGTGGATGACATGTTATTCATTGGAAATAGTAATCTTATGATTTCTAATCTAAAATCTCAATTGTCCGCAAAGTTCAAAATGAAAGATCTTGGTCCAACTAGGTATATTCTGGGGATGGAAATAACTAGGGACAAAAAGAGTAGAAAGCTTTGGCTTAGTCGAAGTATGTATATTAAAACTGTTATATAAACAAATTGATGTGCAGTATCACTTTGTATGAGATATGGTGGAGGATGGAAAAGTTTCTTTAGAAAAAGTGGATACTCTAGAAAATATTGCAAATGCATTAAAAAAACTAGTAAGCATAGAAAAGTACAGGTGGTGTGCCAGTTTGATGGGACTTGGTGCCCATGAGTCTCAGTAATTTTGAGATGCTCTAGAGGTGTCAGTAAGATCTTCATCAAGTGGGAGATTGTTGGAAAGTATGCCTCAAACTTACTAACATGAAACTCCTGAAAGAACAAAATCAGTGAGACCCTCAGAATGTCTTGCTGACAAACAAGTATGGTCTAAACTCCTAAAGAAGTCAGATCGACGTGACATAAGACCTATCTCAGCGATGGAAGTCATTGAAAAGACATGAGCTAATAGAGTGATATTTATAACTTGTTCTAATCGTAGAAGTCTTGCTGATGGGTTGGCTCCTGGTGATCGTCAGGGAGACTCTTGGTGACAGAAGACATCGGGGAGACGTGAACCTTTAGAGTGACTTTCCAGACTCATTCCGACAGTGCTAGTCTCTCTAATGGATTTTTTCTCGGTGAATGTTGAGGAGAATCTTGCCGATGGACATGTCGAAGTGACTTGAACTATCGATGCGACTTCCTGATTTCTTACCAATGGTGTTGGTCTTGCCGATGGATTTGGTCGTTATGAATGTCAGTGTGGCTCTGGCCAATGGTACTTGTTTAGGGTGACATGAAGGTTCTAAGAGAGTCTCAACGACAGAGTGTATCTAGCCGACAGGTTTGTGTTTGGTGTGACTCTTTCCAATAAGGACAATTGGTGTTCCTTGGGACATCACGGAGACTTGAACTATTGGTGTGACTTCCTAGTTTGTTGCTAATAGTGTTGGTCTTACCAATGGCTATGTGATTGGGCAGTGTGTCATTGGTGAGACACAGTCTAGTGTCTCACCGACATGCAATGCAGTGGAACATTTTGACCGAACAAATGTCCTATGTAGTTTATTTTGGACCAATGAGAGAAGTAGAAGGAGATCTGTTGGCAGTTGGACTATTGTAACCATTCTCATGTGGAAGATCAATAGACCACAAATAAAATGATTTTTTTGGTAATGGTTGATCGATGATGAACAATATTGTGGTGAAAGAGTTGTTTGATTGATCACAGATTGATCAATGCATGTGAATTTCATTGTATTCCTCTAAGAGAATTGTAATAGTGATGTTCTGTACAAGGTTGATCAAAGAAATGTTGCTTCTATAAAATTGACATTAGGAAAGAAAATCTGCAACTTGTATGTAATCTCATTTACTGTAATACAAGTGATTTCTCTTTGGTGTGTGGGATTTTCTCCCAGAAGGGTTTTCCCATGTAAATCTGGTGTCCAATTGTGTATGTGTCCATTTCTCTATTCTGTTATTCTTTTCATGTGTATTTTATTGAATTGTAATTGCAAAATTTAAAGTCATATTTGAATTCTCCTTTGAGTTTTGACATTTGGAAAGTTTGTTCCATACCTTAAGCTTTCCTTACATACATCAAGTTGAGATGGTGTAATGCAGGCCAATCATGGAGGTTGAAGACTTAAGGTGATATCTTTCTTTGTTTTCATGTTATTCCTCCTTTGTGCTTCATTATTGCTTTTGGTTTTAGTTTATTTATCTTCTAATCTGCTATCCTAGAAATTTCCCATAGTTACAACCCCAATTCCTAGAAAATCAATAAACTAAGAAATTTCACAGATCATTTTCTCTTCCCCACTGAACAAAATGAATCTCCCCCCAAAACCAAAAAAATTTAAAAAAAAATGAAGAAAGAAGTTGTTCGTTGTACGGGAAGACCAACCAACTTTTCCCCATTTAAAATTAACTTTTGATTTATTAAATTAATCTTTCTGTTACTTTTTAAATTAATTAAATGCATTCCATTTATAAATCATTAACTAAATTTAACTACCACTTTTCCTTTCCCTTTTATTTTAATTCCTATTACTAAATACTTCATTGAATTTTTCTTTATAACTCATGCCTTTTAAGTTATCCTTGTTTTACTACTTAACAATTCTATATTTCACATATATGCATTTATCTTAAAAGCTTTTCCCTTGCATTAAAATCTGATCTTAAAGTAGAGAATCGACTATTACCACTGATTTAACAAGAATAGAATTGGTTGTAGTGAATTAACTGCCTTATGCTACCCGACTATATAATATTTTATTTATTACCTTATTATAATCAATAATTTTCAACATTACATTGTAATTTTATTTTATTAATAACTGTGATTATATATTTATCAATATTTATTTATTTATCAAATTGTTCCTTTTTACTTAATAATTTATTTTAATGCATAAGCTAATCAAATACATTTAAACTGACAATTCAAATCAAATTAACCAAATGCCAAAACATTTACCCAACCACCAACTAGGGTCAAAAAAAAAACTTCAAATGATGCCAACTAACCATAGAAAAACTGATGACACCTATAAGGTATAGACTAGATACTCATCCTCTTCGAGGATGATGGATAGGTTAGGGGACCAAGTGCTATCTCCGATCAACTATTCCATTGGGTTTAAGGCATGCTCAAACCTATCAATTTAGGTGGAGCCAATGCTTAGTACCTACAACCTGCAACACACAAAATAATTGTGCTTAAACATATACATATAATAAGGCACACTGTGGAAAGGGAATCACAACATCGCAGGGTACTCACAAGTGAGTGATGCGACACTATCCCTTTCACCCAAACACATCAGTAAGAACATCACCCAATAACCAATGATAAGAACAGTCACAAGATAACCACATAATAGTCCATAAATTCATACTATACAACATCAACTGCTTAACATCATTAGCACATATCTTTAAATATCCCTATTATTTTATCTCCAAGTTCCAAAGCCAAACTACCTACACATCCACAATGAGAATGGAGGGGCACTACATATTCCTTTTGGGTTGGGAGCCACTCTTTGAAACTTATGGAATTGTCTCTTAAAAAAGTTAAAAAACAAACTTTGGACCTAGGGGAACAATTTTTTGTCAGTTGCATGCAAGATTCAAGTGGTGAATTTAATCTTTTTTTCTTCTCATTTCTATTACTCTTCTTTTTGGATTCCTTTAGAAAAAGGTTATGATGATCTAAATAAAACCATTCCATAACTTTTGTGATCAAATTGGGAAGGAAAAGCTAGTTATAACATGCTGCTTGGTTGCACTATATTCAAACCAAAGCCAAAGGTGGTCTTGGTCTCTTGGACCCCAAGACACAAGGGATTTGTTTAGCTACCAAATGTATTATAGTTAGAGTTGTGTCAGGAGATGAACCATGGAATTTTTTTTTTGACAACCACATTATTCTTGCTATTGTTAAGGGGAAATGACAAGTTGTTGGGTAGCTTGATAAAATACGTTTCACTCCATTCTTTCATTTAAAATATCCATTTCCTCTCCAATCCATTTGGAAGGCGTAGCAACAAGTTACTAAATTCTTAAGTTGGAAACATAATTCCCTTGAACATGGGTTTAGCTTTAGACATTCTTCTATTTGGTGGAACAAGATAATGTAGTATTAAAATTAGCCTCTTGTTGTTTCTTTTCCTAGGCATGCTTATTATTTTTAAAAAAAATGAGTTCATCAATTTTCCAATGTTTGGGATTTTAGTTCCTTTGAGTGGAATTCATGAGATATTGTTTAGTGTGTGTGATAGAACCCCCAAACTTGCTTTGGTTCCATTCTAAATCTTGCAAAATTTTGTTTAATCCCTTGTCATAGGGCTTAGGGTTATGTTCCTCATCATTGTTTTAAGGGTTTGTGTTGTCAAAACCCTTCCAAATTAACCTTTGAGTCTAAAAATCTTGATTAGCATTCTATTTTGTTGTTGACCTTCTGATGTAGGTTCCTGATTGTCTATTTTGTGACTTGTGCTATGAAGTTTGTTATTTTACCAGCCCCTAAATCCTAATGGTATCGGTTGATTCCCCTGGATATTTTTAAATGTTATTATTTTTCAGGTTCAAAATCTTTTATGAAAATTTTCCTATCTATGATTGGGTTTTAAAATTTCCTAGGGTCTTAATCCATGTATTCATGCCCCCAACCATCATTTGCCTAGTAGTGGCCCTCTTTTAAAAACTAACATTTGTGGCATGTTCATATTTTTTGTTATATAATGACCATTTGTTCTTGGTGAGAAAATCACGACCGTTCCCCACACGTCCTTCATTTTTTCATTAAAATAATCAAGGGGACTGGCAGGTGGTTGCCATGTGTCATGTCTGGTGGTTGGTCCATTTCTTCCAAAGGGTCCATAGGAAGAGATTTGAAGAAAATCAATGACTAATATCACAACATGTGTCTTCATCTGGGTCGTTCCCCACCACCCCGTCGATTCTATGTATTGTGGTGAAGTAATCACATGGGCTAGCGGATGCAAGACACATCTCATCTATATTTTGTGGAATAGATATATTTTTGTGATCTTCGAGCGGTATCAAAAGGAAATCTATGCGATTGTTGGGTGACAAGGTTTCATCTTGGTCACTCCCTGCTACCCCATCTGATTTTATTTGGTATTTATAAAATGCCATGTGCCAATGGGAAGATTGACACCTATTGCTTCATGGAGGGACCCACTAGGCTTTGGAGATGACAAATTATTTATGAGGAAAGAAATCAATGGCTAATTACAGCTGACGTGGGTCAATCTTGACCACTCCCTGGCATCCCATGAGGGGCCCACTTATATTTCTTGTTTCTCAGTGGGTGAGTAGGTGATTGCCACATTGAACATCTTAAGGGATCAAATGGACTTTAGTGGAGATAAAGTATTGCTAAAATTTGGAAAAGATGACACTAAGATTAAAATTGTGTCATATTAGAACTAATTTATTTTGGCACGTGCTCGAGATTTGGGAAATTCTTTTGATTGTAGTCTTCAATTCTGTTAGATGTTGGTATATGTGGGAAGATGAAATTGAAGTAAGGCAGAGTACGGGTTGATATTATGAGATTAAATCAAGATTACTCCCTATTGTCTTATTATGATGAGTTCCAAGTGGATTAATTCCCACGAGCGAGTGAGTAAACATGTCACGACAAGTTTTATTAAATGGTAAGTATGTGACTAAATGTGCAGATAGAGTGGATGCTTATCCACTTAGGCTTTTCTAATTAGGAAAAGGCATCAAGTGCATTCAATTAGATTTGTCATAATTAATCACCCTGATTATAATTATCCGTTGATTTATCTCAATGTGTGATCGACGACTGAGGTTAAAAAATAAAGTAACTTATTGTCAGCTCACTCGCTCAAGCTTTCCTAGAGTATTAATGGTTAGCACACTTACATTGCTCAATATAATGAGGACCAATAGCCATATTTTCTTCATAGTTTATTGAAAATTGAGATTAAGTTGGCGAAAAGGTTGGGAAAGAGAGTTTCTTTGGTAAAGGGCTACAAAGGTATCATGATAAACTTTTCCTTAGTTAAGTAGGTACTCATACGTGCTTGTTTTAATTATGGTTATATCAGTTTATGGGTTTTAGAATTCTTGGGTGGTGAGGGTTTATAGTCTACATTTTCTTTATGAGTTAAGGGTAACTACATATGCTTGAGTTGTCTATTCATCAAGAGTCTTTTAAAGTGTAAACCTATGAAGGTCTCTCTACAAATTAAGAGTCTCCTTGTTCTTGTTTTGTTCATTGAGAAAATGAGTAAGCCAAGTGACTTTGTCAATCTAGTTTGAAGGTGTAGGAGACTTAATCTATTTGAGTCCAAAGACGATGCTCTTGAGAATGAGGTTGAGATACTAGGGATTCCTAAAATACCAAAGGAGAAGAAATCACACAAGAAATATAAGAAGACTATTGTTAGGAGCACTTATAATTTTAAAATAAGGACCATTTCAGAAGAATTGGTCAAGTTTAAAGGGAAGGAACTAGTTGAGCCTGTAAAGAAAGAAAAGAAAAGAAACTTGTATCGTAAGGCCTACCTGGGGAGAGACGATTCTTCCATGAAGTTTCAGACAACCCTTCGGATGGTGGAGGTGATACTAACTTGTAGTATGGAAATTATATTCTTTCCCTAGTTCCATTTGAAGACTCTAACGAAGGAGTGATGGTTCCTCCAGTTTCAACACAAACAAGGAGCGAGAGAGCATACTCTAATGATGATGAGTCAGAGTAGCATCCTTACCTTTTTTTTGTTTTTGATAACACCATTACTACTGTCTAGCATACTCATCCTCTTCAACATGTCTTTTGTTTTTTGTCTTTGTTGTTGACGTGGAAATAACATGGGTTGGTGTGAGGTGGATTTGTTGAACCTCATGTCTTTGATGGTGAGTATACCTTTTCCAGATAGTATATAAGTTTTTACTTTGGCTACTAATGGATAATCTTCTTTGGTCAACAAGGACAAGGTGTTTTGGCACTACTATAGAAACAAACTACGCCTTTTGGAAGGATGGCCAGTCTACTTCAACTAAATTGCATGGAGTTTTGTATTTTTCTCTCCTCTATTCTAAAATAATTACATGTAACTAACTGAGGAATATCTCAAATTCAGGTGAAATTTGTAGTAAAATGAAAATGAAATGTAACTATAATTCAGCTTGTTGCTTGTTGCTTGTTGCTTTGTTATTCTATAAAAGGGATTTTAGGGCTGATTAAAGGAGGTTCAAATTTTGAGTATTAGAATGGTCTAAGTGGGAAAACTAGGATCATGAAATAGTGGAATGTAAATCAATGTACAAATGAATAGTCTAGTAAAAGTTTAGGGTGTAAGTCGGTTTATAATGATCTCAAATGGTTTTACTATAGTAGTAGTTTATGAATGAAAATGCTAGTTCCTAATCATATTCTCTCTTATGTAATTTTCTTCCTAATTATGAATTAAAGGGTTAATGATCTTTTCATTTGTCTTCAATTGTTTTAATTGAATGATTGATTTCATTTTTACTTCAATTCAAATAGATGATTAAATGCTAAAGTGAGGTCCCAGATTTGTAAGGAAAGAGCATATGATTAATAAGTAGTTATGTTTTAGGCATAGTGAGTTGAATACTATAATGTAGTATATCAGTAGTCTATTAACTACTAATTAAAATTGCTAAGGTATTATTGATTGCTATGAACATGACTCCATTACCCTAGGATGTGGCACTGGTCTTTTCATCTAGTTACCATAAAGACAAATGAGTTAGTGGTTCACTTGACTAAGGGCTTGAAATGAGAATAAAAATAATGCAAAAATCTTTCAATTACAATGTACTAATCTAAAGTACCCTTTTATTCCTTGCAATAGATAGTAATATGTTAAAGACCAGCCAAATCTTTAGTGACTTTTGTCTGTTTGCATTTGTAGGAATCTATCTATGTGTAGAAATTTTATTGACCAAATGAATATAATATGAGCATAATAAGGATTACCCTCCTGGATTTCACAAAAATAAAAGTGCAAAAGTAAGGACCTCATTATATTTACTTGTGTGTTGGCCAATCCTTACCCTTGCTAATTATTGAACTTTGGCAGATTCATAGGTAAGTGGTAAGATTAAGTTTGGTTAATAAAAAGTAACCAATAGAAATGGTGACTCTTCTGGGGAATGACCTAAGAAAATTATGATAGAGGATCATCTTACCTTAAAGAGTCAAATATTTGTTAGAGAATTATATTAACAAGCCTAGCATTGTGTCAATGAGTCAATCCTTTGAGATGTTGAAGGAGTTTTCTATGTCTCATTTGAAAACTTGCAAATGTTGTCAAGATCTACTACAATTCCATGAGTAATATTAGAATTTCTCTATAGATGTGGGTGGAAACTTCAAAGATCTCTGTGCTAGTGTGAATTATTTGAGAGACTCCATTAAAATGGAATGAAAATTTGTTGGAGACCAAATAAGAAGGTATAAAGGAATTATGTGTAACTCTATTGATTAAGGAAGCTTACAGTGAAAGCAACTTGTGAAAGAAACTTCATATTGTTGAAGTTTGTTCCTCTATAAGGGAAGTGGTGACTCTATACAAAGAACTAGATGAAGACATGAAGAGAGTTTCATATTTGGAAGGTTTTCTAGTCAGAAGCACAATTCAAAATAGTTGTAGTATATCTAGGTATTTTCCCCTATTTTGGTTTTCAAGAAGAAATAAATCTGTGAAAACCATATTGAAATGATCTGGTGAAAAGTTTGTTTCTCTATTATGTGAATTAAGCACAAATAGAGGGAATGTTATTCATGTTACATACTACTAAGGTGAAATTTGTAATATCTAAGTTGGGTTGAAGAAGTATGCTTATCTTTGGAATCCTCCTTTTAGAAAACTTTTAAGCATCAATGTGTTTGAGCTATGTGTTCTAAAATCATGATTAAACCAAGGAATGGGATAGTATATAATCAACTACAAAGTTGATATTTAAGGATTGAATAGGGATAAAAGAGATGTATCATTCCCTTGTTTCACCTTGTGGAACATCAAGTAAAAACATGCAATGCATGCAATTCTTATAATTCCATTAAAGGAAATTCTCTATCGAGAGATATAATCCATTAAGTTTTAATGGTATTCAAGGTTACCCTAACAATATTCCTAATGATATTAGGAACCATTTGCCTAAATTTATAGGGAATTTTTTTGAGTTAGCTTCTAAACATCTAAATGCACTCATGGATTTAATGGGTGATTTTGAGATGGATCGTGAGGATGTTGTTATGAAGCTTGTGTTTAGTCTTTAAAAGAAGATGCCAGAGATTGGTTCTCATATTTACCAATCTATTCTATAGCTTAGTGGAATGAATTCATGATAACATTTTTGGAATAATTTGGTGAAAGGATTAGTCCACACATGATAAGAAAAAGATTTATATAAATCCATAAGGATGAAGAAGAGTTGGTCCCTTCTTTTAACCTTGGATTTGTAAAAGTAGTAAGAAATATTATTGAGCATTTGAGACCCAGTGATGCTGAAATTTTGATTGTATATCTAGGTGCATTTGATGATGAGATGAGTTATTTGATAATAGATAAGGAGGCAAAAATATTACATCAGACATATCATATTGCTTGGATATTGAAAAAACTATAAAATATTCAATGATGAGGGGATATATAGCTGCAAGTGTTCATTGTCCTAATGCATATCATATAAATGGAATAAATAAGGATGGAAAGGATGCCAAGGTGATGATACTTTTGATACCTCATCTTTCTCACCATAATAGCATGATAATCATGGGTAGATTTGGGTAGAATTCAACATAAATTAAGTAAATGATCAGGTGTTTTTTGCTAAAAGATTATCCAACATGAAGAGACATGAGGGGGAATTACCATATGAATTATTAGCAAGGTTCTTGGATTCCTTGTTAGAAATCCCTAAAAGGTTACGACCTGAAGATTCACTATGTATTGACCTATTCTGTGACCTTTATGAGTCAGGGCTTAGTGCTTTTCCCAAGGAATTGAAACCATATGATTTTGATCAAATAATTGGTTGGATCAGAATTGCTGAGGAGGATAAGTATGATTATATACAAAGAATGAGGTCTTAAGATCACAATGGGGGTTGCCCTTTTGAGAATCAAATTTCTATCAAAGTGATGGATAAGTATGTTTCAAAAGATGAATGTATGTGTAGTAGTGCAAATGATGATATTGTCATACTTGCAAGAACTATTGATATACATGTTATCAATTTTTCACACAACTCAAATTGACAGGGTTGGTTATACAAGTTCATTTTTAAGGCAAAGAATTTTAGTTTGTTTCTATAGATGTCTTAACCATTGCAAACATTTGAGTTATTTATTTTTAAGAAATGCAATGTGATTTCAGTTGCTTTATATGATTCGAAACATTAATTATTGCATAAGAAATAAAAGAGTGCTTTCATTTTGTTGTTCATTCACAATTTTTGATACATTGTTTGCAAGAAAAGAAAGTACAAAATTGAGCAAGTGAACCTACAAATGGATGAAAGTTTTGTTAGAGCTTGAACTATGAACCTTCCTACATGGTCCATCAACAACAATGTAGGATATTGTCTATTATACATTGAATCATCTAAGCAAGAATAAGAGGAGTAGAAGTGAATACCAAGGAGAAAGCATCATGAGAAACTTCTAAATTTATTGTTTTAATCTAACATTGTTTCTTCTACAGGTATAGGAAAAGCCATGTTTCTATTCTATTTTGGATATCATAAAGCATGCGGTATAAAATGGCCCCCCATAAGGGTTGAGACCTAGGATGGTTTCCCTCAACATTCCAAAGAGGGGTTTTCAGAATAGAAACAACTCAAAATTTCTCAAAGAGATATGCATCTAAAGGAGTGCATCAAGTGCCATGAGAACTCAAGCAAGTGATCACCTAGGACACTCAAGTGTGAAAGTGCAATGAAATGAAAATAATAGGTGATCAATTGTTCAAGTGAATTGCAGTCAAGTGCATCATCACATAATGCGATAGTGAACAGGCATACATAATGACTTGTTTAAAAATTAGGAAATGATAATTGAAGCAAATGAAGAAGCTTCATAATATCAACACCAACTACTAATATTTTAAAATCTTCCATGCAATGACAAATTTCACATCATCATGTTGTTTAGGAGATAAAAATGCATGAAGAGTACATAAGATAGGTTGAGTCCATCAGTAATAGAGTGAAAAGTGGCTACAAGTAAAGCATGAGAGTCAAATAAGTGAAAGAAAGAAGCATTGGTGAACTAAAATGCAATACACCAAGGTTAGAGTGAACACAATGGAAAATAACACCTTTCATGAAGTACATAGAAAATGTGACAAGTGGCTTCAAGTGACTGAAAAGATGGCATGGTTGACTGTGAGCATAACACATTAAGTTTTTGATCTGATTGAAGATTGAAAATAGCATCATCGATGGAGAAAATTTGCAAAATGAGTAAGTATTGCTTCAGAATTTCTATGCTACAAACATAAAGTAAAATATCATCTACATTATTTCATTAAGATATGAAGTTGAAAGTACATTTTCTGAAGCATTCAAGTGCAGATGATGAGCATCAAAGTAACCTACAAGAATACCATAATGTCTGAATGCAAATGTTGTATGAAATTAAGTGAATACATTTTACCTAGAATGGAAGCAAATGTAGTGGTACCCATCTTGTGTTTCAATAGAAACCCACATAAGTATATGTTGTGAGGTTCCAAAATGAAGAGATAATGAAGTATTTCAAGCTCATACAAGAATGCAAAAGACCTAGTTGTCCTCTCATGGCTGTGGCCTAGGAAGGGTTATCATTCACAAATGTTGATACCCACTTAGGGTTTTATGCTCAAAACACAAATATAGAGAAAATTGACAAGGGTTTGGGCCTTAACAATAGAGAAGCTTTCAAGAAATGATGGAATCAAAGCTATAGGTCCATGGCCATGAAGGGTTTTGGAAACCCATATAATGGAAATAAATGGTCTAAAAATGTTTTCATTTAAAAAATGTTCTCTTTTGTACATTGTGGACTAAGCCCCATAGCTTTCATTCAACAAAAAAAAAAAGATAATGCATAGTGATGGCCGCAACTTGTACATGGCCGAATTAAAAAAACACAGTTCTTCATTATCTTTTGTAAAGAAAAGCTTGAACAAGCTTTATTTAAGAGAGAAATGTCTTTTAAAATGGAGAAGTGGAGCTTATCTTCAGTATCAATGTGGAGAAGTTGATCAATTCCTTCAGCTTGAGCTTCACATATGCTCAGACAAAGTCTCTCATGGCACCCACAAAGAGTGGAGGGGAATGGTTGACACAACCAAACACAAAAAGTATCAAAACACAATGACAGTCACAACATAAAGGCCCTTTTTCTCATCGAATGGAGTGAAAAATGAATCAAAATGTAGATAAGAGTACTTACCATCGAATGTAGGAGAAGAATCAACAAGAATGGCACTGAAAGTGGTGAAGAGAAGAGCTTGAATGGTGGATTTTTTCTCCAAACCATAGTCTCCCATGGTGGAGCCTAGCAGAGCCCTAGGTCAAATTCCTTAGGCACTTATTTTCTTTGCTTTTTAAAGAAAATCAAATCAAAACCATGCATATTTCCCTCTCACTAGGGTAGCCTCTTTAGTGCCTTAGAAAAATTTGATGCCCATGCATTTTTCCTTTGGATAAATTGAACAATGACTTTAGGCCCTCCAATTTTTTCCTAAGTCCCGATTTTAATAGGGTTCCCCTTGTATTTTGAATCACTATATGTGATAGGGGGCTTATTTTATTTTATGATTTTTGTAGAAAATCAAATAAAGAGCCTTGTATAATAATTTTATTTTTGCAAACATTGATGAAAAATGAAAATATTTGAGATAGGTAAGGAAAAATCAAAGCATCTAGAAGTAAATTGTAAAAAATATGATGTAATAAGGGATAATTTTTGTTTCATAATTTTGAAACTATAAGTTGTAAAACATTGATGAAGCAATGTTTCTATAATTGCTTAGTTAGTTGTTATTTAAATGCAGTTAGATGATGCACTTGAGTGGAAAACAAGACTTTCCATTTTGAGTTTAGTTCCTAGGAAGATTTGGAGAAGAGGTGGTAGTTTGAACTTTCTATTTCCAATTTTGGGCAATTTTGAACTTTATTTTGTGGATTTTTTGGATCATCCTGTTGGAGGTGAGAAGTTTCCATTTTGGTGAAGCTGTTTGGAGCAGTTTGAGCCCCTTCTTTTCAAGATTTTTCCTTGAGCTCGAAAATATAGAATGAGTTACCTTTTGGGCTTGATTTTTCTATTTTTGCACCATGGAGGTCAGTTGATGCCTATAAGTTGGAGAAATTTTGAATTTCTTAGGGTTCAGAATTCCGTTTGTTGCTCTCATATGCAATTCTAAGAGTATTGTAAACTTGTTGAATTAGATTTTGATGTCTTTCTCCTTAAATTTCAATATAAGTAGCAGATTTTTCCTTTCACTTTCTCTTTCCATGTTCTTATAGTAATAATTTGGATGATTGTTTGTGATTCAAAATTGAGAATCCTTCTTTTGTCTTATTATTGTGGGTTGTAGGAAAGAAGTGCAATTAGTTCAGGTTGCATATTGTATTCAATGGTAAATGAATCCTTATGAAAAATATTATTGAGCTAGATGTCTTAAGGTGATTTGTCAGAGCTAATGTCTTAAGAGAGATTGCTGTGAGTTAAGTTCTATCAAAATCCTTGAATATCTAGTTGATCATAATTAGCTATAGGCTTCATTTTTAGTTTTCTTCCTATCCCTTTCCCCTGAAAAATTCATAGGTTAGGTGATTAGCTAGGGGGAACCAACCCACTATGGAGATTCACTCCCACCAATTGATTGAACCACAAATCAGGAAGCATTTCCATGTTGCAACATGATAGCAAAGCCTAGCTTGACTGAGGGTGCAATCCTGGTTGCCAACAATAACTTTTGAGGTTTGTAACCGAGATAATGAAAATGAGAATTCTAATTACTCTCATGGGGAATATGAACCATTTTTTGAGGATGAATTGAAGGAATCCTTTCTACATAAAGAGTGTAATAATATCAACACTCATGAGGTTTTTCCATCACTACTAGATGAACAAATTGCATGTGATGGATTCTTGAAATGAAATTCAGCTGTATCATAATTGGAATGTCATGGAAATATGATAGATAATGAATTTAAAGATAAGAATGTTTGTATTCAGGGTCTTGAGCTTGAGGTTAGTGTTAAAAATAATGGGATTGGTGATGCTAGAGTCAACAGGGTCCTATTTTTGAATGCTTGTAGGAAAGAAAAATAGAGTGTACAAGTTTCATAGCCAAGATGGACATGATAGTTTTTAAAAAGGAATGTATTGAAGAAACTTGCTCAGCTGAATATAATAAATGTTCAAGTTGCAACGAGTCCTACACATGTGAGCTAGTAGACCTATCTATTGATGGTGCACTTGAATACCTTACTATTGATCATATCAATCAAGAGTTACTTGACCCATCCTTTGAAACATTTTGTTTCAAGTTGAGCAATGATTGGAAGGAAGGATTAGGGTATGTTAATGAACCTAAAATAGAAGTATCTTCTGATGCTTGTGATGGTATGGATAGTGTTTTTTATGGGAATGAACCTAATATGAATGAAAGAAAGAAAGCTATGGAGTCTGATGAATCAATTTCCCATGGAAGTGGAGCATTTGGTAGCATGACTAGTTTATACTACCCTAATGAATGTGAACACAAATTTGAATAGGAGCCTATATATGAAAATTTCTTGTTCATCCCACAAAGTGAATGTGTGCTTGGTGTGGAATAAAAGCTAGATAGAAATGACCTTGAAATAATAGAAATAAAATTGCAACATCACTCCAAAGGGATAATATGTGTGTCCTTGAAGGATCATCCTATAAGAAGTATGTATGAGGGGTTTCAGTTTGATGATCAAATTAAATTTTATATTATCCCTTATGGTGAAAGAGATCAAGTGGATTACGAGTATTTACAATTCCCTATCCTGTTAGAGGAGAATTTGCTAGGGTATAATTATGAAATGAACAAGACAAAATTCTACATTGATGATGGATTCCAGTTAGTATCCAATTATGGTTTCCATTTGGATAGGGTTAATGATGATAGTACTAAGTTCATACATATGTGCATAGTGGTTGATTGCATTGACTACAACATGATCATTATGTGGGTGATCCATAAGAATATTTGTAGCCTAGACATGATATAGACAATGGAAAACAAGGTTTCTGACAAGGGCAAGTATTAGCCTTAAGTTTGGGGGCCTGGGGCCACTAAGTAAAGTTGAATCCTAGTAGAATTATAGAGTGTAGATTATAACCTTCCACCTTAGATGAAGGCTTCAAAGAATATGGAGATTGAATCTCTTGGTTTAAGTTTTGTAGCCTATGTAAACACTGTATATATGTTGGTTTTTTTGGTCTACTCTTATTGCCTAGTTTGAGTAGGTCCTGGTTTTGTTTTCTATACTTGGTCTGCTTCAACCTAAGATTCTTGGATCTCACCATGCCTATGAGAGGTATGTCTCCCAAACAGGATCCACTGATGGAACCCCACAATCTTGCTTTGGTTCCATTTTAAATCTTGCAAAACTTGGTTCAATCCCTTGTCCTAGGGCTTAGGGTTATGCTCCTCATTGTTGTTTTAAAGGTTTGAGTTGTCAAAACCCTTCCAAATTAGCCTTTAAATCTGAAAATCCTGATTGGCATTCTTTTTTTGTTGTTGAACTTCTGATGCAGGTTCCTGGTTGTATAAGTGTTGATTCATGTTATCAAGTTCATTATTTTACCATACCCTAAATCCTAATGGTACTGGTTGATTCACTTGGCCATTTTTAAATGTTGTCATTATTTTTTAAGGTCAAAATCTTTTATGAAAATTTTCCAAGTCTATGATCAGGTTTTAATATTTCCTAGGGTCTTAATCAATGTATTCATGCCCCTGCTTATCATTTGCCTAGCAGTGGCCATCTTTTAAAAAATAAAATTTGTGGCATGTGTAAATTTTTGTTATATAATGACCATTTGATCTTGGCGAGAAAATCACAACCGTTCCCTACATGCCCACTTTGTTTCATTTTTCATTAAAATAATCAAGCAAGTTTGTGGGTAGTTACCACTTGTCATGTATGGCAATGGCTCCATACTTTCCAAAGGGTCAGTATGTAGAGCTTTGAATAAAATCAATGACTAATATCACAATGCAGGTATGTGTAGGATCATTATGAAAAAAATAGGCCCTTAAGTGGTAAAAAATTTAGAAAAATCAGAGTTAGGCAACTTGACATAAAAATTTGAATAAGTTATCTATACTATTTCAAAAATATGTAAGAATAGAATCTATAGCAAATTGAATGTAGTTTTGAAACTACTAGGTTTGTTTTAAAAAATATCTATTTGGTGAAAATTTGAAATTTCAATGTAGTAGTACTTAAATTTTTAGGGAAAAAAATAAGAAGTAGGTTTGTCTAACCACCCTAACCACAATAAAATGATAATATTTTTTAATAAGATTTTAGATATAAGTAGAGGACTCATGTCCCGATGTGATGCATATTCTTTGTAATTTTTTTCCAAGTAAATAATTAATTATGATTTTTTATTACAACTTTTAAAAAATATAAAAACTCGTATGTCTAACCACCTTAACTTGGTCAAAACTTCATGAAATTCATTTTTTCTTTTTTTAATCCTATAGTATGTGAAGCATAGAATATGACATGTTTTGGATTCAAAAAATGTGATACCATTTGAAAGCTACAGATGTTTTTCAATCAGCCTATCAATCAGGACTTTAGTCATAATTCAAATAGAAAATGAATAATAATTACTTATTAAATTCAAAGTAAAGAATAATTTATATTGGTGTAAAGCTGAGAATCTCCTATAAAAACCTTTTTTGTTTCATCAATTTTGGGTAAAAAAAAGTCTTCAGCCACATACCCATCATATTGCCACTTTTTGACCCATCATGATCCTACACATACCCACACGTGTCTTCATTTGGGATGTTCCCCACTACCCCATTTGTTCTATGTATTGTGGTGAAGTAATCACATGGACTAGTGGGTGTAAGACGTGAATCATCTATATTTGGTGGGCCCAATATCCTTTTGTGATATTCAAGTAGTAACAAAAGGATATTTATGGTGGTTGTTGGGTGACGTGGTTTCATCTTGGTCGCTCCCTGCTACCTCATTCGAGTTTATTTGGTATTTATAAAATTTGACAGACTAGTAGGCAAATTGACACCTATTGCTTCATGTAGGGACCTTCCAAGATTTAGAGACAAAAAATTCTTTACGAGGAAAGAAATCAATGGCTGATGGTGGGTGATGTGGGTCAATCTTGACTGCTCCTCGCCATCCCATGAGGGGCCCACTTATATCTCTTGTTTCTCAGTAGGTGAGTAGACGATTTCCAAAATGAATATCTTTAGGGCTTATATGGACTTTAGTGGAGATAAAGTATTGCTAAAATTTGGCTAAGACGACACTAAGATTAAATCCGCACCATATTAGAACTAGTTTCTTTTGGTATGTGTTCGAGATTTGGGAAATGCTTTTGATTGTGGTAGTCAATTTTGTCAGAAGCTGGTATATGTGGGAAGGTGAAATTGAAGTAAGACAAAGTACGAGATGATATTCTTATATTAAATCAAGATCGCTCCCTGTTGTCTTATTGTGATGAGTTGCAGGTGGATTATTTCCCATGTGCGAGCAGGTAAACATGACACGATAGGTTTTATTAAATGCTAAGTATGTGACTAAATGTGTAGACAGAGTGAATGTCTATCCACTTGGTCTTTTCTAATTAGGAAAAGTCATCAAGTGCATGCAATTAGGTTTGTCATAATTAATCACCCTGATTATAATTATCCATTGATTTATCTCAATGTGTGATGGACTGAGGTTAAAAAATCAAGTAGCTTATTTTTAGCACACTTGCTCCAACTTTCCTCGAGTATTAATGGTTGGCACACTTACATTGCTCAATATAATGAGGACTGATAGCCATATTTTCTTCATAGTTTGCTGAAAATTGAGCTTACGTCCAAGAAAAGGTTGGAAAATAGAGTTTCTTTGGTAAAAGGTTGTAGAAGTATTGTGATAAACTTTTCCCCGGGTAAGTACATACTCATACTTGCTTGTTTCAATTATGGTTATATTAGTTTATGGGTTTTAAAATACTAGAGTGGTGAGGGTTTATAGTCTGCAATTTATTTATGAGTTAATGGTAATTGTGGATGCTTGAATTGTCTATTCATCAAGAGTATTTTAAAGTTTAAACCTATGAAGGTCTTTTTGAAAATTAAGAGTTTCCTTGTTCTTGATTTTTTCATTGAGAAAATGGGTAAGCCTAGTGAGTCTATCAAGATAGGCTAAAGGTCTAGGAGACTTAATATGTTTGAGTCCAAAGAAGATGCTCATTGGAATGACGTTGAGATACTAGGAACTCCTGAAACACGAAAGGAGAAGAAAGAACAAAAGAAATCTACGAAGACTATTGTTAGGAGCACATATAATTTGAGAAGATGGACCATTTCAAAAGAATTGGTCGAGTTTAAATGGAAGGAATTTGTTGAGCCTATGACAAAAGAAAAGAAAAGAAAGAAGTATCGTAAGGCCTACCTAGGGAGACACGATTCTCCAATGAAGTTTCAGACAACCCTTTAGATGGAGGAGGTGATATTGACCCAGAGTATGGCCATTATATTCTTTCCCTGATGGAGTTTGAAGACTCTGAGAAGGGAGGAGTGATGGCTCCTCCATTTTCATCATGAACAAGGAGGGAGTGAGCATACTCTAATGATAAAGACTCAAACTAGCATCTGTGCCCTATTTTTATTTTGATGACATCATTACTGCTATAGCATACTCGTCCTCTTTAGCATGTCTTTCATTTTTTGTCTTTTGTGTTGACATGGAAGTCTTTTGGGTTGGTGTGAGGTGGATTTGTTGAACCCTGTGTCTTCGATGTCAAGTATACATTTTCTAGATAGTATATAAGTTTTTGCTTTGGCTACTAATGGAGTATCTTCTTTGGTCAACAAGGACAAGGTATTTTGGCACTACTATAGCAATGAACTATGCCTTTTGGCAGGTTAGCCGGTCTGCTTCAACTAAATTGTGTGGAGTTTTGTCTTTTTCTCTCCCCTATTTTGAAATGGGTAAGTGTAAAATGATGGGGGGCCAAAATATGGTCTTAAGTGCTCACTTTTTTTTTTCTTTCTGAAATCAGGAAATACTGACCTTGGATGTGAAATTAAGGATAGTTACACTCAAAATTTTGAGATGCAACAAAAAGAAGGATCATAGTGCTCCGAGTTTACTTTATAAACTACTAATTTATTTTGAAAATGGTTGAGATTAAGGGGTTGAAAAGAGGGACACATAGAAGTTGGTGTTGTTTTTGTTAGAAAAACATAACATAGCTACTTTTGTACATCCATAGCATGGTGAGATTTTTTTTAGTATTTTTAAAATCGCTTTAGTAAGAAATTAGCTAATAGTATGTAGTTGATGTTGGTATGTGGTGGCTGATCATGCTATATTGTACACTCTTCATGTAAAAAAAAAATTGACTTTGTAGAACCCTAATTATAGAAGCTTATAAAAATCTTGTTATAAGTGATTGGGATGGGAGTTGTTGTATAGTATTATTTGTGAGATTGTAATATGTTTTGCACTAGATAATAAAATCATTAGATGGCTGCAGTTTTGTGGATGTAGCCCATATTGGGTGAACCACGTTAAATTCTTTGTGTTTTCTTGTTTCTGCTATAATTTTTGTGTGTGTTTTATTTCTCTATTTTATTGATCAAATCTATATTTAACTATTAGATATCTACCTTTTAACCCTAACAAGTGGTATCAAAGTGAGGTTATGTTCAATTATCATTTGTGGGAAGGTTTCATGGTTGAGTGGGAGTAATGGAAGATGAAGGTAAGTTTAAGGTTGAGAAGTTCAATGGGAAGAACTATCAGTTATGGAAGATGTAGATGGAGGGCTACCTTTATTAGAAGGATTTATGGCAACCATTGGAAGGGAAAACCAAGAAACCCTTAGAAATTTCTGATGAAGACTAGGATATTTTGGACAGAAAGGAACTTGGTAGTATTTTTTTATGCCTGGCACAATCGGTGGCATTAAATATTACAACTAAAAATACAACTCAAGAGTTGATGCAAACCCTGGTGAAGTTATATGAAAGGCCTTCTACTTTGAATAAGGTATTTCTTAGGAAGCATTTATTTAATATAAAAAAGTAGAAGGTGTGTTAGTTGCAGATCATTTAAATGAGTTTAATAGGTTACCAATCAATTAATTTATGTAAATGTAAACTTTGATGAAGAAGTTAGGGCTCTTTTGATTCTGTGTTCTTTGCTTGAAAGATGGAATAGCTTGGTAATGGTTGTTAGCAATTCTATTTCTAGTTTGAATACATTGAAATTTGATGTTGTTGGTGTTATTTTGAGCGAGAAAATTTTTAGGAAAAGCTCAGGTGGAACATCCATGTCAAATAGTGTTTTGAATGCAAAAAGTAGGGGTAGAACAAAGGAGAGAGGAAATAAAGAAGGATTGTTCATACTGTGGTAAGTCAGGTCTTTTAAAGAAAGATTGTTCGTCTTAGAAAAATAAAGAGGAAATTGTGGTAAGTGGTAATTCTAATGAGGATGCTTTGATTCTTTCCCTTGATAATGCTAATGATTCTTGGGTGTTAGATTTAGGGGATTCATTTCATGCTATGCCCCATAGAAGTTATTTTCTTGATTATGTCCAAGGGGACTTTGGGTTGGTTTATTTGGGAGATAACAAAACCTATCAGATTGTTGGAAAGGGAAGAATCAAGATTAAGTTGCACAATGGGAATCATTGGCTACTACATGAGGTAAGGCATGTTCCAAAGTTAGGAAAAAATTTAATTTGAGCGGGGAAACTAGATGATGAAGGTTGTGTTGTTACATTTAGTGATAAAAATTGGAAGGTTACAAAAGGTACATTAGTGGTAGCAAAAGGTGTGAAAGTAGGTGCTTTATATCTTTGTATAGGTCATACTGTTACTTCTACTTTAGCTATTGTAGATAAAAGTCAATGTTTAGGAACAATTGTTGTGGACTCTGAATCAACACTGTGGTATAATAGACTTGGGAATATGAGTGCAAAAGGTATGAAAGTATTTCATTCAAATAATATTTTACTAGGTCTAAAATGTGTTAATATGGATTTCTGTGAAAGTTGTGTGTATGGAAAATAAAAGTGAGTAAGTTTTCTCAAGGATGGGAAACAAAAGAAAGATGAGAAATTGGAGCTTGTGCATATGGATCTATGGGGACCAGCTTAGGAATCTTCTCTCGGTGGCTCTTAGTATTATGTTACATTCAATGATGATGCAACTAGGAATGTATGGATTAATTTTCTTAGGAAGAAATATGATGTATTTGAAACTTTTAAAAAATGGAGAAGCTTGGTTGAGAATGAGATAGGTAAAAAGTTAAAATGTCTTAGATCTAATAATGGTGGTGAGAATTGAAGCAAAATTTTTGTAGATTATTGTTCCTCTAATGGTATTCGTAGGCAGAAAATTATTCCAAGGACTCCATAAGAAAATGGAGTGGCTAAGCACTTGAACATAACAATAATGGAGTGTGCATGAACTATGAGATTGCATGTTATGCTACCTTTAAACATGTGGGTAGAGGCTATAAACACTTTTATTTAATTAATTAATAGAGGTCCCTCTAATCCTTTGGGTTGTGGTATTCCAGAGGAAGCATGGATGGGTAAGAAGGTGAGTTATTCTTTTCTTAAGACCTTCAGTTGTGAAGCATTTGCAGATATAAATTCTGAAATAGAACCAAGCTTGATGCAAAATAAAAGAAATGCATATTTATTGGATACGGCATTGATGAATTTGGTTATAGGGTTTGGGATTTTGAAAATCAGAAAATTGTGAGAAGCAGGGATGTCATATTCAATGAGAAAGTGTTGTACAAAGATCAATTTTAGCAGCATGAGAAGAAAGAAAATGATTATGTAGTGCTAGATGATACACCAAACAACAATATTCTAGTGGTTCCTCATGCTCCACAAGAACAACAGAAAATACCACAAACTCCAGTGAATGTTAGACGATCTTCAAGGATAAGTAGAACCCCATAAAAATATTCTCCCTCTTTGTATTCTATTTTATTAATTGATGATGGTTAACCAAAATGTTATGGTAAAGCTATGTAGGTGGATAACAAGGTTTAATAGGAGCATGGAATGGAAGAAGAAATGGACTCCTTGCTAAAACATCAAACTTGGGAATTGTGCAAGTTGCCTACAGGTAAAAAGAATTTACCAAACAAATGGGTTTATAGGCTAAAAGAGGAGGATGGAGGTAAGAAAAGATTTAAAGCTAGGTTAGTTGTAAAGGGATTTGTAGAGAAAAATGGTATTGATTTTGATGAGATTTTTTCTCCAGTTATAAAAATTACTTCTATATGCACTATTTTAAGTATTGTGGCTACTGAAGATTTGCATTTGGAATAACTAGATGTTATAACATCATTCTCCATGGTGATTTGGAAGAGGAAATATATATGGAACAACCACAAGGATTTGAGGTCAAAGGTTAGGAGAAATTGGTGGGCATATTGTAGAAAATTTTATATGGCTTGAAGCAAGCACCTCAACAATGGTATTGAACCATAGACTTTTGGCACCCACATGACTCCCTAACTCTTCTGGGGTTTTTCACCTAAAAGGAGAGAGTAAGGCCAAAAATGATAAAGGGTTCAATCAAATTATGTAATGTATGATGTTATTATGCCTTAAATGAAATGAACTAAATGCAATTAAGTGATCTAAATGATTGATTATGAATGCAAAACTTAAGATTTATGCTATGTTGGAAAACACAATGTGATATACAAACAATGAGTAAAGAATGAATAAATACATAATAGAAAGAAATGGAATGGATCAGAGTGCACCTAGATGTTTGATGAAGAATCTAGAATCTTTGGAATGCTGTCTAAAATTATAGAAATTTAACAGTGGGGCTCATTCACCACTAGTGGAGAATCAGTCCTCTCTCAAAATTATGATAAATTAGGAGACAACTCTGCAACACTAGATCTGAGGATGTCTGATTGTCGGGTTGTCGAAGTAAATTTTGTAGGAAACAAACATAATAAATTCTCCAAGCTTGAAATAAGCTTGATTTGACTTGAAGCACCTAGTTGACTTGTTGACCACTCTTCAACACTTAAATGTTTGTTAAATCTACATACAAAGGGCTGCAAACACACATGCAAGAAGGGAAAAATGGTTGAGGGTTAGCAAATAGGGGTTTTCCTTTGTCAAACCCCACTTTGGTAATCAAACCCTTAATGAAATAGTGAAATGAAAGAGAATGATAAACAAATAACATGCAAATGTTATCAACTTACCAAACCCTTATTGAAGAAAATTTGAAGTTGTGTCAATGGATGCTCCAAAATGCTTGATGAATGCTTGATTTGATGTTGTAAAGAGATTGAATGCTTGAGTGAATGAGTGAATAAGTGAACTTGATGAATGGGGGTTGAAATGGATGTAAAAACACTTATTTATACACACGTGTGTGTTAGTAACCCGTTAATACCTCATCACAGGCTGACATCAAGTGATTTTGAATAAAAACCTGAAAGTAATTTAAAATATTTTGAATTTGGAGCCAATGGACACTCATTCCCCACCCATGGCAAATGGGTTCCACCTTGGATCTAAAAATAGGTGTCAAGAATTAAGTCATATTTAATATTATTTGTTAGGTTTACATTAAAAAATGCACTTAATTAAGGGTTATAAGGGAATAAAGGGGTCAAATAAAGCATAAGAAATGTGTAAATAATGAAATTATGCCTAGAGAAGTGTGAAATCTTATTACAAGAGTTTACGAAACTTCAAAATAGGACTTGATAAGTGATGAAAAGGTGATTTTTAGGTGAATTGTAATGAATAGAGTTTAGAAGAGTGTAGAAATATTTTACACCACCTTCACAACACCTTCACAAGACATCATTATTTGAATTTTAGTACCTAAATATGCATGTTCAAACCATATTACATCAATAAATCAAAGCAAAATAGACCAAACAACATGAAGCAAGGCTTAAAAGACCATGAAAATGACAAGTGTCCAATTTTCTATGGTGCATTTAGCCCCCACTTTAGTGAGAGGATGAACTTGCATCAAACTCACACTACAGTAGCCATGAACATCAAGAGGAGGGTTCCAATGTACTTACATTAGCAAGATGGAATGACAATGATCAAGAGGGATGGTCAAGCCCCCGAGATGAAGATCCTATGGAAAACTAAGCATAAGGACAAAGGAGCACAAAAGTGTTGAAAAGAGAGAGTCAGATGAAGCTTCGATTGTTTGTTCAACTAGTTGTGGATTAGATCTAGGATGATTGTTTGAAAAAGAGAGTGCATACTCACTCTAGGGAAACATAATTCATGATGGTCTGTTGAGTGAGAAGGCCCAAAAGGTAAGATACATATGCTAGTTTGTATGTCCTCACAAACACAAATGTGGCTATGGGGAAAGTCGTGTTGTTGAGTGGGATTCCCACTCAACCATATCAAAGTTATACCTCCTAATAACTTTAACAAGGTGCCACAACGGAAAATGCTAGTTTGTGCTTCATGAGACAAGCAAAGCTCTATATTCTTAGAACTCATGAACAAAAATCAAGGTACCATAGGCATGTAAGTCGCGTTATTCAAGGAGGAAAAAAATGTAAAAATGTAAAATACAAAATGTAAAATGTAAAATATAAAAAGATGTTCAAAGGATTCTTTTTAAGTTCATGCAAGGTTTACTACTTAGGGAACATTATGTCTAATGTCTCCAAGAGAGAAACAATCAAAGAATAGTATATTCACAACCTAGGGGATGAAATGTGTCGCATCAAGCCACCAAGAGGAATGTAATATGCTAAGATACATAACACTTATGAAGGAAATCATACCCAATGTCATCCACAATGTAACAAACACATCATATGAATGCAAGGCTCCACTAGGAACAAAGAGTGTGAATGAATTAATGGTAATGTATGCCTCCCACTTTAAAGGAATTTCCATGCATTTTTCTATGAGCAATTACTTTAAAGTAGCAAAGGAAAAATGCAAAAGGAAAACAAGACATGAGAGCCAACTCGAAAAGCCCCTATGCCAAGTCATATGTTTCTGAGTAAGGCTACATCATGTACATTGAAAGGAAGACAAAAGAAAATGAGGTTTCCCCCTAGAAAAGAACACACCAAACACACAAGGGATCTATGAATTTGGGGTTAGTATGTTTGTTGCTACAATGTTTTTATGAAAGACCTCAGAACTATCATCATTCCCCGAAGTACATAGAATTGAAAGAATGACACCAAGAGAATGAAAACAAAAGAAAAATAAAATACGTTTTGGGTCAACATGGAAGAGACATTGTAGTATCAATGTCTTGCATTGTCCCCAAAAGGAAAAAACAAGTGAAAAGAAAATGAAAAAAGACAAAAGAAAAGAAAAAGCTTTTGGGTCAACATGAAGGAGCCATTTCGGTCTCAATGCCTTGCATCATCCCCAAAAGGAAAAAACAAGAAAAAGACAAAGTAAAAAGTAAAAGGTACCGATTGGGTCAACATGGAAGAGAGATAGGGTGTTTCAATGCTTTGCATCATCCCCAAATGTAAAACACAAAACAAAAATGAAAAAGAAAGGACCTTGTGGGTCAACATGGAAGAGACATAGGGCATCTCTACACTTTACATAATCCCCAAAAGAACACAAAACAAAAGAAAAAGAAAAATTGAAATGCATGACATATAGAAGAATGGAGGTACAAATAGAAGTTTACGATGAGAGAGAAAACATCAAACACACGATATAGGGGAACATGGTACAAACATACAAGAAAACTAAAATAAAAAGTGAAAGGAAAATAAATGCAAGACGACTAGTAAGGCGAATGCAAGTCAACCATCTAACAAGTCATTCACCTCCAAATCATATTCAGTGTATTGTGAGGGTGGTTGACTATCCAAAGGAATAATTGCAAGTGTCGAACTAGGAGATGTACCAAGTTCCTCACTTGGTTGAGAAGATTTATCATTTAAGGTCATGGTAGATGAAAATAAAGAGTTTAAATCATTGTGCACTTCATTTATTTTTGCAATCTCCTCATCATCATTATCATCAAGATTGATTACGACTGGAGGACAAAGAGTTATTTCCAAGGAAGGATTTATTAAAAGTTGTGGCTATTGGATTTTTTCATTTTGTTTTGAAGGTTGGCTTGGACTATCGTGTGGTAGGTTAGGAGGAGGGTGGTCATCTATTTCTTCTATTAAAGGTAGAGGTTGATTTTCATTGTTATTTTTTAATTTGCATTTGACGAGCAAAGAGACGATGACAACGCCTACACTCTCTAGCATTGTGGTTGTGTTTAATTTTGTTTTGAATTTGTTGAGGTGTAAGAGTGAATTGAGTTATCATAGGTTCTTCTACTTCGGAAGGGGGGAGAACAAAAGAAACTAAAGAGGATGGGTGAATCACTTTCTCTTTAGCTTTATACACTTGTTTAATTTGAGGAGGTATGATAGGATTGGTTTAATTTTCCCTTGGTTGTTTAAATGATGGCTGGGAAGTGTCTAAGGGTGGTTGTTCATGAGGTTTTATGGTTTTTTTCAATGTCAGACTTAGGTTGAAGCATGTTTTCATCTATGATAGGAGGAGTGGAAGTGAATAGGGATATGTTATGAAGAGACAATTCAGATATGCATTTGGATTTGAACTTTTGATAGGTTATGAAAAATAAATCTTTACAGGGGGTGATGGGTTCCATAGGTGTGGGCTAGAAGGCTTCTAAGGAAAAATTACCTTTATACAATAAAGGATTAAAGCCACTATGGTGTATGGTAAATATTTCATTGTCATGTGGAAACTTAAAAAATGTGTGAATCACTGATGGGACCACTTTCATTGAGTGAAGCCAAGGGTGACCTAGCTGCAAACAAAATTGATCTGATTGTGGAATAATTGAAAATGTTACATCCAAAGTTTTAGGTCCTATTTGTAAGGGGAGTACGTTCGATCCGATCATAGGGAACACAAAACTAGTATGTGTTTTAATCTATGTAGTTGGTTTGTTATAATCATCTTGATATAGATTGTGTAATACTAGAAATTCTTCTGTGATCACATTCTCACCATAGGAAAGATTTATTAATATCCCATTGGTGGGCTTATCATAGATTTTACCGACTATGTAAAGAGGACCATCAGGAAGTTTTTGAAGTACATATTTAGGAGGAAAAGTGATATCAAGAAATTTATTGGTTTGGCCCTTATGAGAGATAATGTCTATCGCACCCATAAGTTCATCCATAGGATTAACTTGGGTAACATTTGGAGTTACATCATGTTGTTCACTATTTTTCTCAACATTTATTACATCAATGTTGGAAGGTTCACTAGCCTTGACAAATGAAATATTGTGTTTAGGCATGTGGTAGGTGAAAATTTGTAAATTCTTCCTAGGGGGTGCAATAGAATTATTTCCTTGATCATTAACACTTGCAATGGATAAATTGCCCGAATTAATGAGGTCTTGAACTAAATGTTTTAGACGCTTACATTGTTTGGTGTCATGTCCATTTTGGCGATGAAAATGACAATAAGAATTTGGTTTAAAGGTAGGTATTAAAGGTTTGGTGGTATCAAGTTGTTTGATAATAGGCAGGGTGATCATTTTTTGTTGGAGAAATTGGTTCATTGTATTATGAAGGGTAATAGGTAAGGGATTAAATTGTCTCTTCAGGTCCCCATAGGTATAAGGAATTGTTTCTTTAACAACTGCCACTTGACTTGGAATAGGTGGGTTTGGTTGTGGTTGAGGAGACAAATTGAATTGTAAAAATCCTCTATTTGGTTTGCAAAAGTTTTGATTATTTTTCTCAGGCTTTTTAGCTCATTTAGAAGTAGATTTTGAATCACAACTTGAAACTAAGTTATGGTATCATGTAGGGTTGTGCATAAGTTCATGAATGAAAGGAATTTCATCATAGTTAACTTATCCTGAATGTTTGTGTGTAATTTTTCAATAAAAACCTTATGTAGATGTGAATTAGGAATTTTGAAATCCACTTGAGCATACAATGACTGATAACGTGAAATAAAACTAGTGACTTTCTCATCAAAATTTTGTCTACAATGCATTAGGTCAGCCATTGTATTTTTAGGGGTCATATAAACTTGGAAGTGACTTAGTAAGGCATCCACAAGCTCATTAAATGATTGAATGGAATGATTGGGAAAGGTGGAAAACCACTCTAATGCAATATATTTTAGGGTCCTAGGAAATTTTTTTAGCAAAGAGTTTATCATCAAGGACAAAATCACTGCATAAAGTTGTATAAGCATTGACATGGTTAATAGGGTCTCCTTTTCCTCCGTATTTCTCAAACCTAGGCATTTCTATCCCTTGTGGCATCTGTGTGTGTAAGATTTCTAATGATAAGGGGCTACTACAAACATGATATGTGGGTGGAGTGGTTTGACCTTGGCTAATGGTGGAAATTCGTTGTTACATGGATGAAATAGTATTAAGGAGTTGTGTAATGATGGGATAAATGTAAGTGGTATGAGGTGCAAGGGAAAATGGAGATGGAGTGTATGTAATGTGAAGAGAAGTGTAAGGAACACTAAGAGGGGTGAAGGTAGTGGAAGGGACTTGTGATGCCACAAGATAACTAGGAATTCTATTTGGAATTATGAAAGAAGGAAGCCACATGACTAACTTGTTGCATAGTTGTTGTAACATGAGGAGTGGTATAAGTTGGTATGGATGCTACGGTTGAAGGGGGAGGAATGTGAGGTCCTCTTTGGCTTACAACAATGTTTATAGATGGGGAAGTGGAGGAGGAATGTTTATTGTAAATATCAACAATTTTCTTCATAGCTTGTAAGCCATCATCACTTTCAATCAATTGGTGAAGGCTTTCTATTGCGGGTATGGTAGTGGTGGAAATGCTTTCAAGTGACAAGTCTTGTTGTAAGTGTGAAAAATCCTCATGGATATTAATTACCTTTTCTTGTGAGATGGAGTTGTTTTGTGTGTCAAAATTCATTGGATAGAAAGGTAAAGGCATAGAAGTTGTATTTTCCATGCCTAATGCACCATTGTCCATACTAGGAGTAGGAGCTCTTGAGATCCCAAGGTTCACAATGAAAGTGTTATCGTGGGAGGCCATGAGTTTAGAACTCATTTCACTAAAGTATTATCAATGGGGCACCACTCATATAAGTACCACAAAAGATGGGGTGAATGTAAATGCAAGGGAATCTAGGAGTTCTAAATGAAAATAACATAAATTCTGCTAACTGTAACCAATAAGTAACTACAGAAAACAAAAATGTAGGAAAATTCCAAAAAAAATGTGTAAAAGGTGCAGGTGGAATGATTCACCCAGGGTGGCGAATGGGTCCAACTATGAGTTTTTTTTGTATTTTTCAGAAAATTTAAAGTGATTTTAATGAATTTTAGATGCAAACTAAGGATGCAAATGCAAATTTTTAGTTTTTCCAATGATATGTTATAAAAAAATGAAATCTAAATGAATATTTCACTAATGCAATTTTAAGAAACCCTAGGATGCAAATGCAATGTAAAAGACAATGCAATTAAGTCCTAGGATGCAAATATAAATGAAAATAAGAATTATATGATGTTCAATATGCAGGTTCACCAAAATGAATTGTATATTTTTGGTACCCACATGACTCCCTAACTCTTCTAGGGTTTTTCACCTAAAAGGAGAGACTAGGGCCAAAAATGATAAAGGGTTCATTCAAATTATGTAATGTATATGTTATTATGCCTTAAATGAAATGAACTAAATGCAATTAAGTGCTCTAAATGACTGATTATGAATACAAAACTTAAGATTTATGCTCTGTTGGAAAACAAAATGTGATATACAAACAATGAGTAAAGAATGAATAAATGCATAACAGAAAGAAATGGACTAAATTAGAGTGTACCTTTAGGTTTGATGAGGAATCTGGAATCTTTGGAATGCTGTCTAAAATTACAAAAATTCACTAGTGGGACTCATTCGCCACTAGTGGAAAACCAGTCCTCTCCCAAAATTTTGAGAAATCAGGAGACAACTCTGCAACACCATATCTGAGGATGTCTGCTTGTTGGGTTGCCAAAGTCAATTATGCAAGAAACAAATAGAATACCTTCTCCAAGCTTGAAATAAGGTTGATTTGACTTGAAGCACCTAGTTGACTTGTTAACCACTATTCAATACCTAAATGCTTGTTAAATCTGCATACAAAATTCTGCAAACACACATGCAAGAAGGGAAAAATGGTTGAGGGTAAGCAAATAGGGGTTTTCCTTGGTTAAACCCCACTTTGGTAATCAAACCCTTAATGGAATAGTGAAATGAAAGAGAATGATAAACGAATAATATGCTCGAAAGTTGTGTCAATGGATGCTCCAAAGTGCTTGATGAATGCTTGATTTGATGTTGTAAAGTGCTTGAATGCTTGAGTGAATGAGTGAATAAGTGAACTTGATGAGTGGGGATTGAAATGGATTTAAAAACACTTATTTATACACACTTGCGCCTTAGTAACCCATTAATACCTCATCACAGGGTGACATCAAATGATTTTGAATAAAAACCCAAAAGGAAATTTAAAATATTTTGAATTTGGAGCATTTTCCACCCATGGTGAATGGGTCCCACCTAGGACCTGAAAATGGGTGTCGAGAATTAAGTCATATTTAATATTATTTTTTAGGTTTACATTAAAAAATGCACTTAATTAAGGTCTATAAGGGTATAAAGGGGTCAAATAAATCATAAGAAATGTGTAAATAGTGAAATTATTCCTAGAAAAGTGTGAAATCTTGTTACAAGACTTTACAAAACTTCAAAATAGGACTTGATAAGTGATGAAAAGGTGATTTTTAGGTGAATTGTAATGAATAGAGAGTAGAAGAATGTAGAAATTTTTTACAAGACTTCACATCACCTTCACAAGACATCATTATTTGAATTTTAGTACCTAAATATGCATGTTCAAGCCATGGGTATGTGCAGGATCATTATGGGCTAAAAAGTGGCGATATGATGGGTATGTGTAGGGTATGTTGTTGATGAAGTTTTTTTTACCCAAAATTGATGAAACGAAAAGGGTTTTTAAAGGATATTGTCAGCTTTCCACCAATATAAATTATTCTTTACTTTGAATTTAATAAATAATTATTATTCATTTTCTATTTGAATTACGACTAAAGTCCTGAATGATAGGCTAATTGAAAAACATCTATATAGATTTCAAATGGCATCACATTTTTTGAATCTGAAATATGCATCACATTCTATGCTTTAGATACTATAGGATTAGCAAAAAAAAAGAATTTCATGAAGTTTTGACCAAGTTAAGGTGGTTAGACATACAAGATTTTTATATTTTTTAAAAGTTGTAATAAAAAAATCATAATTAATTATTTACATGGAGAAAAATTACAAAAAAATATGCATCACATTAGGACATGAGTCTTCTACTTATATCTAAAATCTTATAAAAATATTATAATTTTATTGTGGTGAGGGTGGTTATATAGACACCTACTTATTTTTTCCCTGAAATTTAAGTACTATGCATTGAAATTTCAAATTTTCACCAAATAGATTATTTAAAAAAAAAAACCTAGTAGTTTAGAAACTACATTCAATTTACTACAGATTCTATTCTTACATATTTTTAAAATAATATAGATAACTTATTCAAATTTTTACGTCATGTTGCCTAACTTTGATTTTTCTAAATTTTTCGCCACTTAAGGGTCTATTTTTTCCATGATGATCCTGCACATACCCCCATATTACATGAATAAATCAAAGAAAAATAGACCAAACAACATGAAGAAAGGCCTAAAAGACCATGAAAATGGCAAGGGTCCAATTTTCTACAGTGCAGGTATATTAAATTTGATACATTTTAGGAGGTTAGCTGATGATAACTACATTATTTTATGTTTATATGTTGATGATATGCTTATAGCAGGGTTTAACATGGTTCACATTAAGGAGTTAAAACTACAGTTAGCTAATTCATTTGCTATAAAGTATTTGGGGGAAACAAAAAAAATCCTTGGTATGAAGATTACAAGAGGTAGGAAAAGCAAAAAAATATTTTTATCTCAAGCTGATTATGTTGAAAATGTGTTGCAGAAATTTCATATGGAGAATGCCAAATTTGTTAGTAAACCTTTTCCAAGTCATGTCAAATTGACTAAGGATATGTATCCAAAGACACAAGACGAGGAAGAAAAAATGTCGAAGGTACCATATGCTTCAGTTGTAGGCAGTTTAATGTACGCCATGGTATGCACAAGACCGAATATTGCACAGGTTGTAGGAGTTTTTAGTAGGTATATGGGTCATCTTGGAGTTGAGCATTGGAATGTGGTAAAATAGATTCTTAGGTACTTGAGAGGTACATCCAATAAATGTTTATGTTTTGGGGGATCTAATATTGATTTAAAAGGCTATGCTGATTCAGATTTGGCAGACCAAATATAGATACTAGGCGAAGTATGACATGTTATGTATTCACAGTTGGTGGGACAACAATGAGTTGGATTTATTGGTTGTAAAAGGTGGTTGCTTTATCCACCACAAAGGTAGAGTATTTTTCTACAACAAAGGTAGCAAAGGAGATGATATGGCTATAACTTTTCATGGAAGAGTTGGGAAAACAATAGGCTTAAAATCACTTGTTTACTGATAGCCAGAGTGCTATACATCTTGCAAAGAATTCTACCTTGCACTCTAAAACCAAACACATATAGCTGAAATATCATTTCATTCGGTCAGTGTTGAAGGATGGATAGGTAAAGCTAGAAAAGATACATACAAATTCCAATCCAATGGATATTTTTACAAAGGCAGTGACAAGGGAGAAGTTGAGCTTCTCTCTAGCTTTGATTGGTCTTCATGGTTAAAAGTATAATAGAGTAGTAGGGTCCAAAGTGCCTATTTCTAGTGGGAGTTGTATGTGCAACAGTGTCACCCACTATCAGTCTCCAAGTGGGAGATTGTTCAACCTACTGCATTGGAAAGCTAGTGGAGCATTGGAAAGCAAGTGGACCATTAGCAAGATAGTGAGCTCTCTAGCTTGCCAATGCAGTAGGGTTGACAAGGTAGGGGCAGTGTATGCCTCATAGAAATGGGATTTGAGCTCACTAGCTTGCCAATGCATTAGGGTTGAAAAAGTGGTAGCAGTGTATGCCTCATAGAAATGGGGTCTCACAGTGATATATATCACCATGAGACTCCATTTCTATGAGGCATATGCTACCCCTACCTTGTCACTAGTGTGAAAATGTGGTAGGGTTGATAAGGTAGGGGAAGTGTATGCCTCATAGAAATGGGGTCTCATGATGATGGTAGGGGCATCATATGTTGGGGTGTCGTAGTGATATACATCACTGTGAGACCCCATTTCTATGAGGCATACGCTACCCCTACCTTCTCAACCCTACCTCATTGGCAAGCTAGTGAGTGATAAGGTAGGGTTGAGAAGGTAGGGGCAACATATGCCTAATAGAAATGGGGTGTCATGGTGATATATCACTGTGATACCCCATTTCAATGAGGCATATGTTTCCCCTTCCTTGTCAATTATAATGCATTAGCAAGCTAGTGTGTGAGTTCACTAGCTTGCCAATCCGGTAGGGTTGACAAGGTAGGGGAAAAGTATGCCTCATACAAATGGGGACTCATGGTGATTCACCAACTCTCCAATGTGGTAGGGTTGACCTGGTAGGGGTAGCATATGCCTCATAGAAATGGGGACTCGTTGTGATGTATGAGGTATACATTTCCCCTACCTTGCCAACCCTTGTCCATTCTTCCATTTTGAACCTATCTTGCAATAATGGTATGCCACATTACCACATTTCTTTAAGGCATTCCATCAGAAAAATTCATTTGACCTTTGTCTATGCCAGAAATACTCTTCTACGGGATGATTGTAAGTATTTTTTATGAAGCCTTGAATGACATATTTCATTTATTTTGTATGGATTCATTTTTTAGGAACTAATATTTGTCTCATTACCATGCTAGAGGTAAAATTATCCACTATGTCGAGGAAACGAACAAGGAATAAACTAACAAACAAAGAGTATGAAACCAATAAAGAAAAGGAGAGAGAATGGGTGAGGGAATATCATGAAAATAAGAAATTGGATACAATTGAAAAAAATAAGCTAATTGAAGAGGAACCTCAACCATCAAAAAGAGAAAAGGCATTGGTGGCACACATGGCACAAATGCAAAAGCATTGTGGTAAGACAGATTCAAATACCATAGTTGGAGACACGCCCTTTACTGCAAGTGAATATGAAGGGACACCATTAAACACAAGTGAATATGGAGGGACACCATCTACCACAAGTGAATATGGTTGGACACCATCCACCATATCTCATCTTGAAAGTACATCATCACTTGGATTTGATGAAGAAGGTATACCATCATCCCCATGTGAACCTCAAGGTATGTAGTCTATTACACCCTCAATCAAAGGTACACAATCTAGCCCACCTCATTTAAATATTGATGAAATTCCTATTGTTGAGATGTATGTACCTAAGAGAACACCACCTATAATTTTGTGTAGAAATCCAAAGTATTCGATTAATATTGATGAGGATATTTTGTAGCACATGGAAGGTAAGATTCTAGCACACACTTGTAGAAGATATGTTGATAATATTTGAAAATTGTTCTTTGAAAGGCTAAATGAGACCGCAAATGTCAACTATTTGTTGAAATGATGCGGGGTATAAAGTATAGAAATATCATGAAGACTCTTGGGTTGAGAAAATTGAATGCTTCAAGTGAAAACACTATTTTGAAGAATCTAATGGATTCTTATGAGAGTTTGGGTAAGACCTCACACCCAAAGGATAGTAATGTCACTCGACGTTTCATTACATCGACTTTGGTAAGTAGTCAAACAAAGAGAGCTCATCTCATTAGAAAGATGAGTGAACAATTGATAATTAATAGAAAAACTTTATCAAGAGCCACTCAACAGAAAGAAAGAATTGAGGGGATTGATTCAAATGAATTGTGGGTATTCTCATGGATGTTACCATGAAAAGATAAAAAAAATTGTTGAGGCATTGAGAATACTAATTGAAGAGTATTGAAAGAATAACACAAGGCCATCTTCAAATCAGAGAGATGTGGTAAGAAGGAGAATGAGTAGTTGGAACTGTGAGCCACATCCAAAGAATTTTTTGGATACAAATGAAACCTAATTTTTATGTAAATTTCAATAGGATTATCCTCAAAATAGTATTTGGGTATGTGTAGGATCATCATGGAAAAAACAAGCCCTTAAGTGGGGAAAAAAATAAAAAAATCAGAGTTAGGAAACTTGATGTAAAAATTTGAATAAGTTATCTATATTATTTCAAAAATATGTAAGAAAAGAATATATAGAAAATTGAATGTAGTTTCTAAACTAGTAGGGTTTGTTTAAAAAAAAATCTATTTGGCAAAAATTTGAAATTTCAATGCAGTAGTACTTAAATTTCAGGGAAAAATAAGAAGTAGGTGTCTATCTGACCACCCTAACCACAATAAAATGATAATATATTTTTATAAGATTTTAGATATAAGTAGAGGACTCATGTCTCGATGTGATGCATATTTTTTTGTAATTTTTTTCCAAGTAAACAATTAAGTATGAATTTTTTATTAAATTTTTTAAAAAATATAAAAAACATGTATGTCTGACCACCTTAACTTGGTCAAATATTCATGAAATTCAATTTTTCTTTTTTTAATCCTATAGTATGTGAAGCATAGAATGTGACACATGTTTTGGATTCAAAAAATACTATTTGAAAGCTATAGATAT
Organism: Sequoia sempervirens; assembly: GCA_007258455.2. Taxonomy (NCBI): domain Eukaryota; kingdom Viridiplantae; phylum Streptophyta; class Pinopsida; order Cupressales; family Cupressaceae; genus Sequoia; species Sequoia sempervirens. The sequence goes on from VDFB02353493.1 coordinate 321,315,140, forward strand.
TTTTCAATCAAGACTTTAGTCATAATTTGAATAGAAAATGAATAATGATTAATTATTAAATTCAAAGTAAAGCACAATTTATATTGGTGGAAAGCTGGGAATCTCTTTTAAAAGCCCTTTTCGTTTCATCAATTTTGGGTAAAAAAAAGGTTGTCAGCTACATACCCATCATATTGCCACTTTTTGGTCAATCATGATCTTGCATATACCCATTTGTCAAAGATATTTTGAATTGATTAAACCTTTTTATGTCAAGGTAAATGACACACACAATACTTGTTGTAGACTACATATTGAATTCTCTAACCATGATGATTTTTATTGTTGTATATGTTTAGATTTGTATACTAACAATGTTTTACAGGATTGTGGCATACAAGGTCCACCAACATCTTCAAGAGAGTTATCAAAATTTTTATGTGAAATAGAGGATGAAAAAATATTCTATAGGACACTATGCTTCGATGGTTCATGTCAGTGTTGTGGTGGCTTGCAGCACATGCCAGTATGTCAACATATGGAAAGCACAAATGTGGTGGGACAAGAACTAGTAGAGTTCAGGAAGCATAAAATAGTGGCATACATTACAATAGATGGTAATCAAGCAAAAAGGTGTAATTTGGTTATTTAGAAGATTCCAGTGTATCATTTTATGTCCATGTTTTGTGACAATATAGTGTATGAGTATGCAAGACACACCCATAGAGCTTGATGGCTAGACACACAATTCAAGCTATGGAAGGACACCTTTCTAGTTGGAAGCATAGTTTCAATGGTCAACTTTGCAAAGAACTACACTCAATATCCACAACATGAGGTGCAGTCATGATATTACAACTCCACACAAGTTTCAATATTTGTGCACATAGCATTCATTCATGTAGCTGAAAGTAAGAGGCCCAAATGAAGGTATTAAGGGAGTATCACTTTTATATTAGTGATGATCGCACACATTCTCTGGATTTTTTGCAAGTTTTCTTCTAGATGTTATATAGCGATTTGGATCAGATAGGCATAACATATAGTCGACATATAATATGGTTGAATAACTGTGTAGCATAGTTCAAGAAATCATGCATGTTCTACTGGTTGTGTAGGATGCATGTCATTACAGGTGTTCAACATATTTGGAACTTTTGTGAGGCTAGGCATTTAAAGAGGGAGCATGATGGTGCAAGAGCATGTGTGAAAAGAGCATTAGCATGAGAAGAGTTAAAGTATGAAGACAATGTAATGTTGATAGATGCAAAATCAATCATTGAGTGGTGTAACGCTTCGATGGGTCAAGGTAAGAAAGGTACATCTTTAGTTCATATATTTTTTTGGTTGATGGATGATACTAACATTGCACCATATGAGGATTGTTGTACACTAATAGGATCGAGTGAGCTACACTCTTTCCTTGCTCAGATGTGGGTTCATGTAGTATCGTTACACAAAATATGGCATTCTCTTTTTCTTCATGTACAATGCAGGCCTGGGATGATTGTGACTCAAAGGAGTGGTTTGAGAAATGGTCATTAAGTTATCTTAGCCCACTTCACACGTATCACCCTCTAATTGAATTAGAACTAACACAAATGGATTCATCGATTGAATTTGACCACATATCAGATCTAGTTCAACCAGGTAATATATCTACTTGCTTAGTTTTTTAAATTCCTATTGTTATTTTACTTTGTAGTGTATTTGTAATGTTGACTAATTTCAAAAGATTTTTTGCACATATCAATGCAAGGCATGTTTATGTAGTTATTGTAGATGAAGACAATGAAGAGGGAACAAAATATTACTTGTGTCATTGTGTTGAGGATAAAAAGGATTTAGAGGCCCCAATTATAGATGGAGAAAACATCAAATACCCTATAGGATCAGTTGTTGTTACTAGAATGTGGCTTAGAAGGTACACACATAAGAGTGTTAAACATTGCTTGTCTCAGGACTTTAACACACATCAGAAGATTCTTCATTACTCAAACCTTTTTCATGGAATCCAATGTTCATTTGACCAAATATGGGGATAGACCTTTGAACAAGAGCTCGTGGAAGGTTTGTGAGTCTAACCATGATGAAATACTTGACACAATAAAGAGTAAAGTAGACCTGAATGGTTCATTGGATTAATTTGTAAGTATGCACATTGGTTCTTATTAATTTATACTTCTATGCACATTAATTTTTATGATTCCAATTCTATCATCTAATGTTTATATCATATTCTTTTACTTCTCCTATTTGTAAGTAACATACTAAAACTTGATTGGTGTCCCCTTGCAGAAAACGCTGATTTATGAGCCATCCAAGAGAATCTCAGCCAAAAAAGCAATGCAACATCCCCTTTTTGATTATCTTGAATTTTTTTTAATTATTATCTTAAGCCATTATAAAAGTGTGTGTGAAGGTTAGTGAGGGAATTTCAAGTTATTCATTTGAATTTAATCTTATCATGAGCACCTATGATGTAGACATTAAATGAGCATCTTGAATTTCAAGTTATTCTATTCATGAGAGGTGTTGTGTGCAATAGGTATCTTGGAACTCCCAATGAAGATGTATGGCCAAGAGTGACTAAGCTAAGAGATTGACATGCGTATCCTCAATGGAAGCATTGAGACTTATGCCTTTTTTTTCTCAACTTGGAACGTGGATTTGTTGTCTGTAAGTTCCTTCCATCTATTTTCATTTTATTTCCATTTTGGATGCTCTTTCCTTTTCTTCTATTACTTTTCCTATTTGTAAGTAAACTACTAAAAATTGATTGGTGTCTCCTTGCTAAAAATTCTTATTTATGAGCAATCCAAGAGAACCTTAGCCAAAAAATCAATGCAACATCCTTATGTTGATGATCTTGACAAATCTCAATTATGATTTGAAGCCATTGTAAAAGAGCATGTGAAGCTTAGTGAGGGAATCTCAAGTTATTCATTTGAAGTTAAACTCATCATGAGCACCTATGATGTAGACATTATAAGAGAATCTAGAATGTATGAGTGACATTGTAAAATATCTATGAGAATGGAGTACCTAAGGCATTGTGCCTAAAAGTACAAGCACTTGGGCTTCAGAACGGTGTATAAAGCATATTAGATAATTGTAGCAAAAATAGAGAATTAGGATAGCCAGAGAAATGCCATTTTATTGTAAACATCATATTATTAATATAGTGATTGTAATATAATTATTGATGGTTACTAATCATTATTTTTCTTCTTTTATTCTCTCCTATTATAACTAGCACCAATTGACTCACTTATTAAAAAACTTCATTTATTTAAAAAAATAACCTAAATTTTTATATATCAATATCAATATAGCATATAGTCTATTAAACTAAACATTTGTAATGAGATTTACTCAAATTTTGAAATTTATTGCTACCCTCAAACATTTGCAATTCATGCAACATAATCCCTTAAAAATTCAAATTACAAAAGGGAAGCAATCTTTGATGCCCTGTTACATGAATACCATGTCAGTTATAGGTATTCTATATGAGGCATTGATATCACATAGAGAACCTCTACAATAACCTCTCTTAGTTCTTGTTATCTCAGAGTCATTTTTTCATGGCATTGTCCAATTTTGACTTGATAGAAAAAGTGTCAATTGCATGTAGTGTAAGGTTGCAAAGTGGTGCAACTTTCATTCTGCAACTCATGTGACCAACAGACTATTCCAACACATATAGATTGGTATGTTTACACTAGTCATGTTCATCTTATGCACCCAAACACACCGAATCTCTCTAAGCTATGTTCAACTGAGTTGATTCCAAAAGGGTCCAAAGTGCAAAAGGGAAGCAATATTTGATGGGATATTACTTTGAAACCATGATTCTTACAAACTTTTTTTCTAGGCCTATGGGATCGTGTTGGGCCCATCTACAATAACTTCTCTAAGTTTTTGTTATCTCATAGTAATTTTCCTGTGGTGTCCAATTTTTGCTAGATGGAAAAAGTGTCAAATGCAAGCAGTGTAAAGTTGCAAAGTCATAAAACTTTCGTTCTGCAACTCATGTGACCAAATAGAATCCTCCAACATGTTTGAATGGGTATTTTTATGCTAGGCATGGTCCTCTTTTGCACCCAAACATGCGGAATCACTCTGAGCTATGTTCAACCAGTTTGATTCCTTAAGGGTCTAAAGTGCAAAAGGGCAACAATCTTTGATGGGATATTGCTCAGAAAATGCGATGCTTAATTTTTTTTTTTTTGAGCCCACAAGATTACATTGGGCCCCTCTACAATAACCTCTCTCAATTTTTGTTGTCTTGAAGTTGATTTCCCGTGGTGTCCAATTTTCACTTGATGGAAAAAGTATCAAATGCAAGTAGTGTAAAGTAGCAAGGTGGTGCAACTTTCATTCTATAACTTGTGTGACCAAATGGATTATTCCAATGCATCCGGATAGGTACGTTTATGCTATGCATGACCCTCTTTTTCATCCAAACATGTGGAATTGCTCCGAGCTACATTCAACTGCCTCGATCCCTTAAGGGTCCAAAGTGAAAAAGGGAAAAAATATTTGATGAGATATTACTTGGAAACTGTGATCCTTACAAACTCTTTGTTTGAGCCTATGGGATCATGTTGGTCCCCTCTACAATAACCTCTCTCATTTTTTTTTATCTTAGAGTCATTTTCCAATGGTGTCCAGTTTTCACTTGATGGAAAAAGTGTCAAATGCAAGCAGTGTAAAGTTACAAAGTGGTGCAACATTTGGTTTTAAAATCATGTGACCAAATAGACTATTCCAATGCATTTAGATGGGTATGTTTATGCTAGGAATAGTTTTCTTTCACATCCAAACACACGAAATCACTCTGAATTATGTTCAACCTGCTCGATCCCTTAAGGGTCCAAAGTGCAAAAGAGCAACAATATTTGATGGACTATTACTCAAAAATCGTGATGCTTACAAACTCTCCATCTAAACCTATGAGATTGTGTTGGTCCCCTCTACAATAACCTCTCTCAATTTTTCTTATCTCAGAGTTATTTTCCTATGGTGTCCAGTTTTCACTTGATGGAAAAAGTGTGAAATGCAAGCAATGCAAATTTGCAGAGTGGTGAAACTTTTGTTCTGCAACTCATGTGACCAAACAGACAACTCCAACATGTATGGATGGTTACATTTATTCTATGAATGGTCCTCTTTTGCACCTAAACATGTGGAATCACTCTGAGCTACATTCAACTTGCTCGATCCCTTAAGGGTCCAAAGTACAAAATGGAAGCAATCTTTGATGGGATATTAATTAGAAACTGTAATGCTTATGAACTCTCCATCTAATCCTACAAGATTCTGTTGGACCCCTCTACAATAGCCTCTCTCAGTTTTTGTTATCTTAGAGTTATTTTCCCGCGGTGTACAATTTTCACTTGATGAGAAAAGTTTCAAATGCAAGCAGTGTAATGTTTCCAAGTGGTGCAAATTTTGTTCTACAACTCATGTGACCAAACAGACTATTCCAATGCATCCAAATGGGTATGTTTACACTAGGTATGTTCCTCTTTTGTACTCAAACACATGGAATTTCTTTGAGCTACCTTCAATTGGCTTGATCCTTTAGGGGTCTAAACTACAAAAGAGCATCAATCTTTGATGGGATATTACTCAGAAATCGTGATGCTTAAGAACTCTCTGTCTGAGCCTATAGGATCACATTGGGCCCCTCTACAGTAACCTCTATCAATTTTTTTTTATGTTGGAGTCTTCTTCTCGTGGTGTCCAGTTTTCACTTGATTGAAGAAGTGTCAAATGAAAGTAGTGTAAAGTTGCAAAGTGGTGCAACATTCATTTTGTAACTCGTGTGACCAAACAAACTACTCCAACACATCCTGATATGTATGTTTACACTAGGCATGGTCCTCATTCTCACCCGAACATGTTGAATCACTCCAAGCTACATTCAACTGGTTCGATACCTTATGATGACATGCAAAACAATCGAAAAGAGAAAAATACACATGACAGTTGAGAAGTCCAAGTTTTCTACATGAAAAGCATATGATCATCCTCAAGTCTAGCAATTGCAAGACATTTTTTAATTATCCTCCTTTCCCTTACAACAATATACAACAAATTGTAAATGCGTACAATGGTGGAACTTGGAAAGATTTTATTTTTCCTCAATCAACAAGTGATGCTATGCTTGAAAATTAGAGTCTAAAAGAAACAAGTGATGCTCTCAAAAATTTATTATTTGGTGTGATAAATAAAGTTTCCACCCTTGAGTCCATTTCTTATTTGTATTAAAAATTATAAAGCTTTCTCCCAAGTCCATTTCCTATACAAGAAATAATATTACAAAATGTTCACATATACATCTTTTGACATGTTTATATGGTGATGGATCAAGAACATAACAATTCATTTTTGTACTATGAGGATTATACTGTAAAAATGTTTAAAGACTATTCAAGATAAATGTTTGATAATGTGTCAAGAAGTCAACTACTCATCATATACTATGAATATTATGTTTTGCAAGTGTTGTGAAGATTATGTATCCTTTGCTTAATTGAGTTGTTCCAATTAAAATATTAAATATACTGGAATCTTTTTATGAAGCATCTCATAGAATACCAATTGAAAAAGTGTTTTTTGATTTTAGATAAAGCATTTGATGAAACTCTTTGAATTAAATTGGATTGAGGTATCTAAGAACTGTTGGAATCAAGGAACACTGAGAGGGGGGGTGAATCAGTGTTCTACAAAATTTAACTTTATTAACCTGATCTTTAAACCACTTACAACATTGAACCAAAAGAAAAATGCAAGAACATAAAGAAATAAACCACACACCATAAGACAAGGATTTTTATGTGGAAACCCTATTAGGGGAAAAACCATAGTGGAATCCCAATCCACAATAAGAGTATACTCAAAGATAAGTGTTTACAAAATGAATGCACATGCATTCAGGTACACTACCGAGAGCTCACTGCTCAGATACAAAAGGAAGACTCACTATCTTACAAAAGGATTTGGATTACATCCAAAGGTTTGAACTAAGAGAGTAGAATCTACAAATTCCATATTACAGTTCCAGTTAGGCTCATCATTCACATCCTTGACCTTTTGTCTGATTTTGCTCTTCTGCTCCAAAAACTCTGTTTGCCTTAAAGTTGGATCACAAATCTCTCTGCTCTACGCAAGTGAAACTTTGCACAATCAATCTATAATCTTTCTAAATTTCACAACACACTTTGTACATACATCCAAATGATATAAATGATCACTTATATATATCCACGACTAAAGATTTAATCAACCACATGTTGACTTCAATAAAACATAAAATATTCACAAACGATCAACTCAATCTATAGAGAATTTTCAATGTGCATCAACCAAAGTTAGCTACAACATAGTGAGGACCCAAAAAAAAATGTTTGAGCATAAAATACTCCAAAAAATTACTCCTTAAAGATCCACAACACACTATATTAACTTAGTCGGACTTCTTCCACTTATAGATAGAAAAAACAATCAACTAGATCTTCTAACTTTCACACCAATCGATACGAGGCTCTATGATTCAAAGAAAAGAAAGATTATACATCAAAATAATTTCCTGAGATCCACAACTCAAAATGATAACAGGAAATTACATATGGATCAATAAACACAACTCTATTGGATGCTCTATTCTAGCTTGACAGTTTAACACAAAACTTCAATCTGACTTCTGGTATAGGAAGCTACTGAAGCGTGGATTTAATCATTGACTATGGTTTTCATCAATGACAACACTAGATGACATTTGTAGTGTCTCTTGCCAACAATCTCCCCCTTTGGCATTGATGGCAACACTTGGTGAAAAATGACTGAGTGTCAAATCAATACCAACATGAATACACAACCAATCTTCAAAACTTCAAAATACAACTCCCCCTGAAATGAATATGAAATTTTTCATTGTCCCACACTCACCCTTTGACATCAATGGCAAAGACGAGAATCCGCATACCAAAAATCATACAAAATTTCTATGAAAAAACTACATAGGTACAAACATGCTTCCACAACTTACATAAACTTGAATATATCTACAAAATTGTTCTTTAATAGGCTCAAACTTGTGTCCCAACTCTTTTTGAGACTTTCTGAAATAGTCTTTCTGAAATAGTCATGTGACCACAAAACAAAATTGCATATCTGCTGACTCAAGATTTACCGGATCACTGACCACCATAGCATCCTGCGCTTCCTTCAATGCACTAATCATTGACTCCATCTTAGGAAAAATTAGTCCTCTCAACTCACAAACCCTTTCAACAATTTTTCCTTCTTCATGCTTGCTCATAGAAATGGTTAGAGGATCAAATGCTTGAGAGATATCTACTAACTATTTCTCATACTCCTTTTATTCTTAGTGTCTTCAGTGAACTTAGACAAAGAGAAGCATGACTTGTAAACATTTCCAACTTCAGACAAAGCACCTTGAATGTTCTTTACATAGGTAGCTAATAAATATTTGTCATTAGCTATCATACCTTTCAATCTATTGAACCTGTTTGCATCAAATTCATTCTAAACCTTATCCTCAACTAACTTTTCAAGTGACTCAAAGTGAGTACTTACAGAGTTAATAAGTTTCTTCAGCTAACTGGATGGAGAATTAGATGAGTCTTTCACACATGTAGGCATGATATTTTCCAAAATACCTGATGCTAGATTTAGCAGCTTACCATCTTTAATGTGAGATTTTAGTATCTCCTCCCTTTCCTTATCCTAAGCAAATGATGCAACTTTCAGCTTTTGAATGAGAGATAGAGTAGACAAGTTGATAGGACCTATAACCAGTTAAGGGTCAAAATCCTCCTGTTGTTCTTCTAAGAACTCCTTTACTACCTTAGTAGTGTCTCTTGCTTCTACAAGAATCTCCTTTACCTCAACCTTCTTCTCTTCAACCACAAATTCTTGCTTGGCTTCAAGAATCTCAATTTCATCAACTATCACAACTTTAGGAGCTTTAGTCTCCATAGGAATTTCAGTGTCATGTATATCTAGAGGATTCAAAGTATCCTCAAAGGTATCTGCTTTTCCCTCTTTTGTTACTGGAGCAGACAGAGCATCTTCAACATGCACTTCTTTAGAGACAACATTGTATCTATTGTTTAACATAATTTCCTTAAGGATTTTCTCAGTATCCTTTGCAACTTCTCTAGTTTTCTCAATCATCAACTTATTCACCCTTGTTTTTCTCTTAAAATCCCTTTTGCATCATTTAGGATTTTCTTCATCTCTTCCATTGACATCATTGGACATAGATCAACAAGTATTTATTCTCTCATTTGTTCTTCTTTAGTTCTTGCATTCACTCTCCTCATTTCCAAGACTTCATATAGACCTTTAGAAAAATATGACATTATTTTTGTGAGAGTCTTATTGAAATCATTCACATGCTTTATTGTATCTTCCTCAAGAATTCTCTAACCAACACTATCAAAAGTGTCATACCATTCACAAATTGTCCTAATATTACTATCCTTAATCAAAGAATTTTCCACTTCCTCTATAGACATACTTGATTTATTAGTTTTCATCTTTTTCTTTTCTTTCTCTTCACCTGAGGGCTTGTCCTTAGAGACTTTTGATGCTTTTGAACTCTTCTTAATTTCTCTTACCTCTTTATCAGATTTAGTTTCTTCATCCTCTGAAACAACATAGATTCTTTTTCTTTTATCCTTCTTCCTCTTTTCTTCTCTCCCGGACGTCTTGGCTTCAGCTTTCATAGGGCTTGACTTCTTTTTAGGATCATATGAGAGTGAAAAGCTCCTAGTAGATCTAGTTCAGGAAAAGGATGCTACCAGACTAGCAGGAGCAGTTCTAACTGGCTCTCCTGCTTCAACTTGCTCTCTTTTCTTCCTAGCTTCCCTTACAACTTCAGCTGATATACCCATGCTTTTTGCAAAAGCTTCAACTTCCCTTCTCACCCTGTGGACTATCATATGCTTCTTCAATTGATCATGCACTTGTATATCTTTCTCTTCAAAGGTACCAAACCTTTCTTTTGTCATATCCCAAGGTTCACTCAATAGGTGTTGAGCATACAACTCTGAAATGTATTCTTCAACCTCATAACCCATAGGAATTATCCAAACTATTCTAGGTTCTGGAGCTTCCAAAAAATATTGATCAATATGAACCATGAAGCAAATTATGTCCTTGTACTTTTCCACAATAGATGTGGGAATCCTTTCCCTAGCTTGCATTTCACTCTGAATTTTTTTGAAATAACCCCATATTTTTGTTTTTCTAGCTTTGTTGTCACCAATTCCATACAAGATATCTTTGATTTGAACAACTACTGGTTTACCACTTTTCCAATGCACTTTTCCAACTCCTAGAACTTCATTCATGAAGTAGAAGAACAAACATAACAAAAAATTTCCATACTTGGAAGATTTTTTCTTATGCTTCTTGATTATTCCAAGATTCTCAATTAGCTGGCTTCAAAGTAATTTACATAGGTCATACTCTACATTTTCCTTGACCATCTGATATGCTGCATAGATTGTTGTAGATGATATAGAATTGTCCTAGCAGGAGTGATAAATCTTGTAACCAATAACCATAGAAAAAAATATAATATCCACTTCAATGATATCATTAATTGTCATGTCTCTTTTGTCAAAAACTGATCCAATTGCATCTGTGACTATTTGATTCTTCACAGATTTCAATGTCGACAACCCATCAGATGAATTCAAACAATTAACAATCCTTATAGCTTCCTTTGTGATCTTGAAAGGTTTACTTAACCAAATAAATTTGACATGCATTCAACTCAATATGTACCGAATCCATTCATTTTCTTCGAACATGGGAAATTTCACCATTTTCATAAACTTCTTCTCCAAATTTTTGAATTCAAGTTTCACACATAAATATTCTCCCACAATGTGATTTGTGTAAAAATTAAATAACTGGGAGCTTCCTAATTCTTCAACAATTGCATGAATGTATTCCCTATTATCTTCAATATGAAAAACACCATACAGAATGGAAGAAAATGCACCTAATGGTTCTATCTCAATAGATTTGAATAGGTGCCATTTCAATTTCAGATGGGGGCTATCCTTAATATCAACAACCAACAAAGCTACCATTTCCAGAATTTTCAAGTTCATGAGTTTACAGATAAATACCTTTTTCCAGATTAGGGTTTGATCGTTGAATCGCCTTTAGACTTGAATCTTCACCAAAATTTTCCAAAGTCCACTTCAGAGCTATCCAAACTTCTTCTTCTTGAAATGTAATATGACAAATGGGGGATAAAAATGATTTTTTATCATTTGTACACCTAACCTTTTTGTCAAAGTAAATGCTTTTTCCCTGGGTCATCCAGATACCTTGTTCTCATAGGTTGTTAAAGAAGATTCTTCTACGGACCTTCGATTTTGCACAAATCTCCTCCACAAGAGATCCCAAAACATCTTGACATTACTAATGCAATCAATGCTATTTGCCACATTTTGGTACCAACTACTGAGAAGGGGGTTAAAATATTTCTTGAGAACTCCCCCTAGGCTAGCGGCCTTAAGCTAATTCCTAAAGGAATTACTAGAACTAGATGCTAGTGCTGAACTATTTCCTGCATCAGAGGGACTCTTCTTCAACCATGTCTTCTTCATTTTCTTCCTGATCTCACCTGTAGTATCTTTCCCTTTTCCCTTTTCATCCTTCTACATGTTTTTCCTTTGATTCACTAGACCCTTTCTACTTCTACAAAATCTTGTAATGTGACCGGATTTGTTGCAATTGTAGCACATCACATTTCTTTGTCCAGACCAATTATTCCATTGATTTTCTCTTGATTTGAACTCGTTAGCAATATGGCCAAATCTATTGCATGCATAACATTTTACATATCTAATGAACAAGTTGTTCGACATATTTTTGCATTCATTTGACTTATGACCATACATATTGTAATTGAAACACCTACCTGAGAATGATGGACCACTTTGATTCATTTTGCTTCTACATTGAGTAGCCATATGACCAAATTTATTGCAAAAAAAATAGTAACCATTGAACCTTTGAGCATTAGGTTGTCTTACCAAATATCTTACATCTTTGTTCATTTGATTTCAATGCCTAAATATTCTTTTTATAGATCTGGAGCTTTCTCCTTTCTCATATCCAAGACCTCACTTGTCACCTCCGGTCCTCTGAATTTTAATCAATTCAACAAGCTTGGCTGAGCTAATCTTGAACTTCTCCTTGAATTCATTTGTAGTAGCAAGTTCTTCTCTCAGAGGAATAATATGTCTTTCAAGATTCTTCATTATTTTTGGATTGTTCAAATTCAAGTTCCAACTGATTGAATCCATCAGTAATTCAGATGAATTCTTTAGATTTTTCTTTCAAGGACTGAGCAAGATTCTCTTCATTCTTCTTTCTTTCTTCAATCTTCTTGGTCTTCCTCATCATAATAGATTCCATCTCATGCTTTAGGACAACATTATCTCTGGTAAGCTTTTCACATTCTTCTATCTTTTCCTTCAAGGCTTGACTTAGCTGTTCATCTTCCACACTTTTACTTTCTTTCTGCTTGATTTGATCACATAGTTCCTTTCTCTTTTCCTTGGACTCATTGATTTTATCTTTCAATGATTAAATGAATTTCTTAACATTCATGAGGCTTTCTTGCAATTCCCTTACTTTAGATTTGGACTGATCAAGATCATCTAGAGCCACCAAGAGTTGTTGCTGAAGAATTCTAGAATCCATTGAATCACTTTCCCAGATCTTCCCCAAGCTTTTAAACTTATTCTAAGGAACTAGGCTCTAATACCAATTATTGGAATCAAGGAACACTGAGTGGGGGGGGTGAATCAGTGTTCTGCAAAATTTAACTTTATTAACATGATCTTTAAACCACATACAACATTGAACAAAAAGAAAGATGCAAGAACACAAGGTAATCAACCACAATACCATAACACAAGTATTTTTACATGGAAACCTTGTTAGGGGAAAACCCACGGTGGAAGGCCAATCCATAATAAGAGTATACTCAAAGATAAGTTCTTACAAAAGGAATGGACATGCATTCAGGTGCACTGCCTAGAGCTCACTGCTTAGATACAAAAGGAAGACTCACTGTCTTACAACAAGATTTAGATTACATCCAAAGGTTTGGACTGAGAGAGTAGCATCTACTATAAATGCCAAATTACAGTTCTGGTTAGGCACACCAGCCACATTCTTGACCTTCTTTCTGATTCTACTCTTCTGCTCCTAAAAATCTATCTGTCTTAAAGTCAGATCACAAATCTCTACTTTGTGCAAGTGAAACTGTGCAAAATTGATATATACTCCTAAATTTCACAAAAAAACCTCATATATACATCCAAATGATATAAATGATCGCTTATATTTATCCATGACTAAAGATTTAATCAACCACATGCCGGCTTCAATAAAATATAACATATTTACAAATCATCGGCTCAATCTATAGATAATTTTCAATGCACATGAACCAAAGTCGGCTACAACATAGTGAGGACCCAAAACAACATGTTTGAGCACAAAATATTCAAACAATTACTCTTTGGAGATCCACAACATGCTATATTCACTTAGTCAGCCTTCTTGCACTGATAGACAAAAAAAAAATCAACCAGATATTCTAACTTTCACACCAATTGATACAAGGCTCTATGATTTAAAGATAAGATAGATTATACATAAAAAAAAATTCCCTGAGATCCACAACTCTAAATGATAATAGGAAATTACATATGGATCAATAAACACAACTCTATTGGATGCTCTGTTCTATCTTGATAGCTTAACACAAAACTTCAATTTGATTTCTAGTATAGGCAACTACTGAATTGTGGATCAAATCATTGATTAGGGTTTCCATCAATGATAACACTAGATGAAATGTGCAGTATCTATTGCCAACAAGAACAAGGGAACATTAGGAAATACATTGCTCAAGGATCTTAAATAAGTCTTCTCTCCCATTTTAATTTTGGGTGGATTATTGCTTTCAAAGTATTGGGAATGCTTTGCCTATTTTCTAGTTGGTAGTTGCCATTCTAGAAGGCTCACCTCTTGATATATATTATACTGATTCTTAATCAATTATCAAGTTAATTATCAGTGCATTTATTTATAGTTAATATTTTCTTTTCAAATTGTGCAATTTTGTAATTTGTAACTCTACTAGTATTCCTAGCTAGTAATAGTGAAGTTGTTTAGTATCAATCAATAAATATTCAAGACAAACTATGAAGGACAACAATGATCAATGCTATGGATAACCAATTAATAAGTATACATGTGAATATGTCAAGCATACATGTGAATAATGTTAAATGTCCCAGATACTGAGAGGGGGGTGAATTAGTATCTTCTTAAATTTTTTGATCAGATACCATCCAATTATTCCAAAGCATTTAATAGCAAAGATAAGTAAAAGCATGAAAAAACATGAAATCAAGAGCACATGAACACTAGGATTTTTACATGGAAAACCCAAAATTGGAAAAAACATAGTGAGTGTTAGCTCACAATATATTATAACTAGTTATAAGATATTACAAAATGGGTGGCTCACGACCAAGACTCATTATGCAGAAACAAAGGCTCACTACCTATAGAATTACAATTGCAGAAAATGGCTTACAATGAGAAAGTGAACTAATGGAGTACACCTAGTGAGTGTAGATTTAGTTCCAATATAGCTCAGTAAACTAACTTAACACACTTCATCATATTCATTCTTCTTCACATTCACATTCACAACACCAAAATTCTCACCTTAAACTTCAAAGATTATCCAATATATATCTGATCTCTCCGTAAGAATCAATTAGGTCGGCCTAATTAGATGCACTTCTCATTTACCAAAAAATCCAACTGTTAGGTTTGAAATCTTTCATAAAAAATTCTAAGAAGATAATTCACACATCCAACATGCTTCATCAAGTCGGCATAGACCTAAAGTAGGTCACACATATATCTGTATAACAAAAAATATTTCACCATTTCATGATACATCCATTAGGTTAGCTAGGGATAAACCTAATAGCACAAATTCAAACACTAATGTAATGTCGATATGCCATATGAGTAACTGGATACGTGAGATCTTGAATGTATGTGCTTTTGACATCTACAAACCATTTCCCAAAATTGCAAGCAACAGTAACCATCAAAAAAAAAATGTGGACCAAACTACTAGAGGATGTAAGAAAAATACCGGTTCAGATACCAAACTATAATACTAGAACAACTTAAGTCTTGATCTTGTAGTTGCAACTCATTTATCATGGTGACATCAGTGACAACACAAAGTAACAAAATGAGATGTTCTTATTCATTTTTTGAACAATCTCCCCCTTTGTCACTGATGGCAACATGTGCCAAAAAGAATATTTACTGAACTCCTTATTTACAACAATTCTTCCCCTAACACTAGCATTTCAACACTCTTCAGTCCACCTTTGACATCAAGGATAAAGGGTGTTCCAAAAACAACTTGTAAACATGAGAAAAAAGAAAGCAAAGAAACATGTATCAACCAGCGGATTGCGAGCCTTGAAGCTCCCTTAGAATACCTTCCCATATGGATTTTCCATTCTCCCAACTATCCTTTGTGGAAATCAACATCCTATTTAGAAATTCTAACTCAATCAGAGTTTCTTCTACACCATCTGAAGTATCAGGAGTCAGGTTTATCTTCTCAAGTTTTTCTGTGCAAGCCAGAGCTTTTCCAACAAGAGTGAATTCAACTCTTACAATGTCACTCAATTGATAATTTTTTTTGATAACCGGAGATGGTTGATAGCTGAAACTCAATGAAATCCGTAACAACCTTAATATTCTAAGTGGCATCCGTCCACTTTAAGCAATAAGCAAGGACAATATTAGCTTCTGACTCACAAACCTTCATGGCTTCTAGGTTATTTTCAACTCTAGAGTGTGCAAGAGCACACTTGTCATGTAAAGCTAATAACCTTCTCTCCATTAACATTTCCTCAACCTCTTGTTTTTATTTTTCACTAAGCCTGAAGGTATACTCCTTGAGAGAACCTGGCAACAATCTTAGATTTTAAATAGGGGCTAGAGATGTATCAATGGCTGCACCAGGTATAACTTCCTATAATGCCTTGAGGGAATCATCTACAAGTTCTATTCCTCTTTGATGTGCTTCAAGAATTTCCTTCCTACTAGATGCTTGCATAACATATCCCAACATTACTTTATGCACCAAAGACATCTTCTCCATATCCACCAACCCTTCAATCATAAGAATTCGTAAAAGCTCCTGGGGAATTACTGAAGGAAATCTGATTTGCTTGGAAAGAAAGCCTTTCAAAACATCATTACTGGAGGACGATTCTCTGGGAATCTTAAGTGATTTTACAATTTATTTATCATTTTCTTCATTTTTTCTGATAGACTCTTCGTTTTCCTTTTCTTCTTCAATTTCCTCTTCTTCCTCTTCTTCCTCTTCTTTTTTGTCTTCAACTTTCTATTTATCATTCTTGTCCTCTTCATCATTTCTATCCTTTTCATCTTTCTTTTGTTCTTCCTTTGGATTGTCTTTTGCTTCTTCTTCACTACCCTTTCCTTCTTCAACATTTCCTTGTTCATTATTACCTTTTTCTCCTTTAGTGTGCTCCAGAGGAGCATTATTATGCATTTCAAGCTTAACTTCTCCTTCATTCTGCTTATCATTTTCACCACCAACATTAATTTCAACATCAAATTTTTTAGAAATGTCTTCACTACCTGTATCAAGAGGAGTTTTCTCCTCAACATTTTCAAATATAGCATCTTCATCAGACTTAAGCATTCCATATTTTTCTTCTATCTCTCGGATTACTTTTGTTGTTTCCTTTCTTACCTTCTTTGTCAGCTTCTTATTTCTTGTCATCAACATGTTTACTCTACTCTTCATCTGAAACATTTTTGCACAGATCTTTTTCAAAGATTTTAGATCATGTAGGTTAAGGGAGATCCCAATATTATTATACACAACATTTCTAATTTTCTCTCCAAATACAATAGCCTCTAATCTCTTTTTCATCAGATCATCCCACATGCTTTCAGGTACATCTTTCCTTATATCATCCCGCTTAACTTCTAGAATGATAACATATTCAACAATAGCTAAAATAAAAGTTTTCTTGTCTTCTTCTCTAGCCTTATCATAATATTTAGTTGTAGGTTGAAGCATATTCTCAAAATGTAGCAAGGATTTGAGAGTTGGTTCTAGTTTAAAGCGAGGACCAGAAATCACCGGATTATCCTGTTCTCCTCTCTAGTGCATAGAGGCTTCATCAGAAACCTTAGCCTTCTTTGATTCTAGTTTGGTGTGCACATGGACACCAAAATATTGCACTTCCTCATCATCAAAAGATGATACATGTACTCTCTTGGAACCATCAACTTTTGTAGAAGCACCTTCACTAGAGGATAAACCTCCTATTTTTCTCCTCACCATCTTTGCATCATGATCTTCTTCTTCATCATCCTAATCATCTATAACATTGAGGTTCTTCGCCCTTGCCACTTTCTCTTTCCTTCCTCTCTTTTTCATGGGAAACTAGAGGATTTTCCTTCCTCTAATCGGATCTAGTAGTTAATCTAGAGGAAATAGGACCTTTTCCTTTATCAACCACACTAGGCTCAATCTTAACTATAGGGGCTACAAAAGGTTTTGTAGAGGTAGTCCTTCCGGATCTCCTTAGGCTAGATAATTTTGCCTCCAACTATTCTCCCCTAGCCCTTCCAAGGGAAATTTCCCCATCAGTGAATCCAACTTCTTTAATATTTTTCTCCACTTTCTTTATAATTTTAGGATTCTGTTGCTCCATATGAATGTCCATAGAATTTTCAACATATGTCCCAATTATGGGTTTGTTGGAATCCTTTGGATTCTTTAGCAATAATTGCACATATCCTTCAAATTCATCTTCTGTCACCTCATATTCCAAAGGCTGAATCCAGATGGTTTGAGGTTTTACAACCTCAATCATGCATTCATCAGAGGAAACATGGAATATGATTTCATCTTTATACTTCTCAACAACTTACCTCAGAATCCTTTCCCTTTCATTCATTTTTCTTTTGAATATAACAAAGAATACTATTAGAGCATCATCTTGAGCATTTGTATTACCCAGACTATGCATATAATAAAGAATTTGATGTCCTACAAGTCTGGATAAGTCCCAATGTAGTTCTTCATTCTTTCCTAGAAGTTTCTTCATGAAATAAAACAACAGACATATAATCAATGAACCAAACTTGAAAGTATATTTCCTCTCCTTTGTTGACTTCAAGTTCTCTAGCAACTGTAACCAAAGAAGCTCACAAAGATCATAATCAACATAATTTACAACCATATCAAAGCCAGTATAGATTTTTGTAGCCGAAACAAAGTTCTCTCTATTCATAAAGCATATTTTATGTCTGATCATCATAGCTGCATACTTCACAACAAGATTAGTGATAGTTTTCATCACTAAGGCTCTTGCATTATATGCAGCTCCTGTAAGCTCCATTACAACCTCATTCTTCATATATTTTAACACATGTACTATACCTTTATCCTAGAGTCTAGTTACAGCTCTAATGGCTTCCTTATTTATCAGGTGCGGCTGGTCAGTCCACATGAATTTATCCTGTATTCTACTTAAGACTGCTTTAAAAAATTTGTCATCATAGCTGAAGTTGGGAAAGTTATTCCATCTATCCAACCTTTTCTCAACCACCTTTGAGTACTAAGGTTTTATTAAGAAATCATCGCAAGTAAGCAAATTTTTCCATATCTCAATCAACTTAGAGTGATCATATTCCTCATACTTCACATGAATATACATCCTTGTGTACCTAGTCAACATTACTCCATTTGGAATTGTCGAAAAATGCACCGATGGGGTCATCTTCGAAAACCTTCGACGAATATTTTCTGTAAGAGGGCCTCAGCCTCTTCGACACTATCATGACTACAAGAGTTGCCATTCTTCCAATTCTAAACTTAAACAACTTAAAAAAAATGCAAAACATAATTGCTCAGAAGATGAAAATACCTTTTTCTACACAATGAGCCACAACTGGGGTTTCCATAGCTGAAACTCCAATTCTCTTCAAGAATTCTCCAAAAGCTCTTCAACTTCTTCAAATGCAAAAATGATCAAAATTCCTTAAACATTTCCTTTATAAAATAACAATCTACCCTAATTCACATTAAATGCAATAGATTTCAAAAATTTGCTAAAAACTCTTCTCTTTTGCACAGAGAAACCCTAATTCACTCCGCAAAAGATCATTCCTTCATATTTTCTTTTGGTTCCTTTTCCAAAACCTCTGCTTGTTCATTCTTCACCTTTCATCCTCATGCCAACCTCTGACATGCCATTTGTCTAGGAGGTTTTCATGATTTTCTAATAATGCTCCCCCTACAACCTTGCAAGGTCTAATTAGCGAATAAATCATCTTTACCGAATGAGGGCATAGGCTCATCAGTAGTCTCTAGTTCTTCTTTCTTTCTCCAAATCTTATTCATCTCTTGCTTAATCTCATCTTTTTCAACTTTCTTCACAAATTCATTCTTTTGTACCAGATTGGTCTCCTTACTCTTCATGCTTCTACAAAATTTTGAAACATGTCCTGGTTTGTTATAGTTATAACAAATAATATTTCTCTGATTAGATTGACTTCCACTAACTCTTGTTTTGCACTGATTAGCTTTATGCCCATACTTGTTGTAGGTACATGAATAGCAATTAAAAGATTGATTGATTCTTCTTCTATTAAACTGATTCATCATCAAGGTTCTGCATTCACTTGCCCTATGTCCAATTCTTTTGCATACGAAACATTGACCAGTAAAAGGACTAGGGAACTAATTCATGTCCTACTCCTAAATTCTATTACCTTGTGGCCAAATTTGTTGCATGAAAAATAACTGCCATTAAAAGAAGGATACCTTTATACATTAGGCTATCTCACCAGAGGTCTCCTAGAAAAGTTCCTTGAATTTCCTTTACGCTTTGCTTTATTCTAAGTCTTTTGATTGTCCATAACTTTAGAACTTTCACCAGTATCATTTCCCATACCACTCTTGTCTTTACGTGGTTTTTGTCCTATAATCAATTCATCAAGCCTGTTTGAGCTAGACTTGAAATTGTTTTCATAGAGTTTTTCCTTCTCCAGATCTACTTTCAAGTTTACAACTTCTTGTTCAAGCTTGGTGCATTCTTCATATTTTCTTTGTACCAACTTGTTCAGACATTCTTGAATTCTTTTCTTCTCCTCTACTTGTACTTTCAAACTGACAATATCTTCGTTAGCCTTTTTCAATTGATCAGTTACTTCCTTATGCCTATCTTTGAACTTTTTCAATTGCTCCTTTAATTTTCAGACACACTCATTTTTATCTTCAAGGTTTTCTTTTAGATCTCTATTTTCTCTTTCAATTTAGCCAAGATCCTCAAGTTTAGTCCAAATCTCTCCTTTATCATTCATTTATTCCATCTTCATGATCTCCCTCAAGTTTTTAGGCCTTTCTGGAGGAACCAAGCTCTGATACTAATTGTTAAATGTCCAAGATACTAAGAGGGGGGTGAATCAGTATCTTCTTAAATTTTTTGATCAGATACCATCCAATTATTCCAAAGCATACAATAGCAAAGATAAGTAAAAGCATTAACAAAGCATGAAATCACAAAACATATGAACACTAGGATTTTTACATGGAAACCCTAAAATAGGAAAAACCATGGTGAGTGTTAGCTCACAATTTATAGTATAACCGGTTAGAAGATATTACAAAATGGGTGGCTCACTACCAGGACTCACTATCTAGAAACAAAGGCTCACTGCCTATAGAATTACAATTATAGAAAATGGCTTACAACCAAAAAGTGAACTGATGGAGTACACCTAGTGAGTGTAGATTTAGTTCCAATGTATCTTAATAAACTAACTTAACACACTTCATCATATTCATTCTTCTTCATATTTGTATTCACAACACCAAAATTCTCACCTTAAACTTTAAATATTATCCAATTAATATATATCTAATCTCTTTGCAAGCATCAATTATGTTGGCCTAATTAGATGCACTTCTCATTTACCAAAAATACCAACTGTCAGCTTCAAGCTTTCATAAAAAATTCTGAAAAGATAATTCACATATCTTACATGCTTCATCAAGTCAGCATAGACCTAAAGTAGGTCACACATATATCCACATAAAAAAAAAAAATTCACCATTACATAATACATCCATTAGGTCGGCTAGGGATAGACCTAATAGCACAAATGCAAATACTAATGTAATGTCGATACGCCATACTAGCAACTCGATATGTGAGATATTTAATGTACATGCTCACGAAATCTAAAAACTATTTCCCAAAACCACAAGCAACGGTAACCATTGGAAAACAAATTCTGACCAAAGTACCAGAGGATGTAAGAAAAATACCGGTTTAGATACCAGGCTAGAATATCGAAACAACTTCAGTCTTGATCTTGCAGTTGCAACTCATATATCATGGTGACATCAATGACAACACAAAGTAACAAAATGAGATGTTCTTCATTTTTCCAACAAATAAGGGAAGAACAAGTACTCAAAAACATGTAAGCCTTAAAGTATAAACACGAATACATAGTATATGTAAATTAATACAAAGTATATGCATGAATACAAGGTATATGCATGAAAACACGTAATTCACAAAGTATACACATAAATTGTAAAGTATACACTTGAATACATGTAACTCATATCTATTGAACCATGGATTTATAATGCAAATATGGACACCATCGATAAAAAATATTTATGTTAACCAAATAGCCATGTAGGCATACATCAATATATGTTGATATAAATATAGAATATATACAAAATAGCCATATAGGCTTACGAGAATGCCATATAGGCATACAATGTCAAATATATCCAATACAAAATATGCACAAAAATTCCAGATAGGCATACAAAAAAGGGCTCTAGAATCAAAAGTCATTGCTTTGCATCCTCTGGAAATAAATTTTTCCCCATTGCTTGTCAACTAGATGGTGATAGGTTCATTACTCATTTATTCTAAGGCCAAGGAGTGATATTGGTGCTCCTCCTAGTGTTTAGCTCCTGGTACAACTTTATCTATTACAATAAGTAAAGACATTAATATATATAAATTACATTGTAAGAAATGATATATTAAACAAAATAATCCATTGCCACTAGTAGACAATCTCTCTCCATGAGGGAAATATTTGCATTCCCATGTTGTGGTGGGCTAAAGCCTTGTAGAAACCATCTAAAGATAATTTAAACTATGAATCAATAATGGTTTGATTTTTCACTAACTAACAGCTATAACAATGAATACAAATAGAAATTTAGTAATTTGCCTCATACCTCCTCTATGAGACCCATCAAGGAGTCTATAGAAGATGAAATGCCAAACTCCATTTCCTTATGAAAATTCAGAGGTGCATTCACTTCCAACATATGAAAATAAAACAACAAATTATTTAATCACAAAATCTACAATAGCAATCCACGTCATGGCTTATAATGTATGAGATAATGAACAAAATTTTGAGTACTTATTAAACTATATATTTCTAACTATCATGCTTACTATTTTCCCTATCCACAGCTTGTTCAAAAGTACCTATTTTTAGGCTTTTACCCACAGCAGCAAGGTGGTGAACTATTTGATAAAATTCTTTCGTAGACATGTACGATAATTGTGGTAGCATAGACAAGGAAATGAACTATTTGAAAAAATGCCTCAAAGAAATGGGGTCTCATGGTGATGAAATTTCATTACAAACAAATGTGTCATTGCATTCCATCACCATAAGACCACATTTCTTTGAGGCATTTTTTCAAATAGTTCATTGCCTTCTCTATGGTATTATGCTAGGATGGTTCGACAGTATTGTGTGGTCTTGGTTATGAGATGGAGGGAAATCATGACATGAAGAGGGAGGGGTGGGGACATGAACAAGTGGAATAAAAGGTGAAAGGTTCCATGGATTGGTAAATTGAGGATGAGGATAAGGACCTTGAAAAGAATTTGGAGGGGAATTCTAGCTAAAGGGTGTATTTCTATTCTTAAGGTAGTGAGTTGTTTGAAAAAATGCCTCAGAGAAATGTGGTCTCATGGTGATGGAATTCCATTCCATCACCATGAGACCACATTTATTTAAGGCATTTTTTCATACTACTCACTACCTTGACTATGACATTGGTTACTATTATGCTTTGGGGTATGTGTGGATCATGATGGGCCAAAAAGTAGCCAATGACTCTTTTTTTACCCAAAATCGATGAAACAAAAAGGGTTTTTAAAGGAGATTCTCAGCTTTCCACCATTATAAATTATGCTTTACTTTGAATTTAATAAATAATTATTATTCATTTCTATTTGAATTACGACTAAAGTCTTGATTGATAAGCTGATTGAGAAACATCTATAGCTTTCAAATGATATCACATTTTTGAATTTGAAACATGTCACATTCTATGCTTCACATACTATAGGATTTTAAAAAAAATGAATATCATGAAGTTTTGACCAAGTTAAGGTGGTCAAACATACACTTTTTTTATTTTTTAAAAGTTGTAATAAAAAATTAATAATTAATTATTTATTTATCAAAAAATTACAAAAAATATGCATCACATCGGGACATGAGTCCTCTACTTATATCTAAAATTTATAAAAAAATATTATCATTTTATTTTGGTTAGGGTGGTCAGATAGACACCTACTTATTTTTTCCCTAAAATTTAAGTACTACTGCATTGAAATTTCACATTTTCACCAAATAGATTTAAAAAATAAAAATACCTAGTAGTTTAGAAACTACATTCAACTTTATATAGATTATATTCTTACATATTTTTGAAATAATATAAATAACTTATTCAAATTTTTATGTCAAGTTGCCTACTCAGATTTTTCTAAATTTTTCGCCACTTAAGGGCCTATTTTTTAGATGATGATCCTGTACATACCCTTTGATATATTTTTTCCAAGCATCTATAGTTTGTTGGAAAGCACCTATTTTAGGCTTTTAGCCATAACACCAAGGAAGTGATTAGTTTTATACAATGCTTTTGATAGACATCTATGGAAAATGTGGTGGCATAGAAAAGGCAGTGAACTGTTTGAAAAAATTCCTTAAAGAAATGTGGTCTCATGGTGATGGAATGGAATTCCATCACCATGAGATTCCATTTCTTCGAGGATTTTTTTTAAACTACTCACTACCTTGTCCATGCTATTTCTTACTATTATGCTTTGATATATTTTTTTCAAGCATCCATAGTTTGTTGGAAAGCACCTTTTTTAGGCTTTTAGCCATAGCAACAAGGAAATGAATTGCTTGATTAAATTCTTTGGTAGACATGTATGGAAAATGTGGTAGCATAGAAAAGGCGGTGAGCTATTTGAAAAATTCCTCAAAGAAGTTGGGTCTCATGGTGATGGAAATCACCATGAGACCCAATTTCTTTGAGGCATTTTTTCAAACAACTCATTGCCTTGTCTATGTTAATGTTTACTATTATTCTTTCATATATTTCTTACAAGCATCCATAGCATATACAAGGCAGTGAATTGTTTGAAAAGATTCCTTAGTAAAAAGTGGTCTCATGGAATGCTATGACAAGAAAATGCAATTGGAAGCTACTCCTACTTATTACTTATACTATGTGAAGTAATTGCATCGTTGCTTATGTTGACTTTCTAAACAACTATATTGTAGTTGAAATTTTATCATCTATCAACATCTAGTTATTAGTTATGGAATGTGAAGTAATGATTTGAGTTTTAAAGATGTGCAATGCAAGGTAATCTATGATATGAATATAAGCTATACAAATCTATTAAATACAATTCATTACTTAAACTCTTTATTCTAGTACTTGCATGTAGGTTTGTCTAAATCCACTGGCACTAGGAGGTGTTCCCACAAAACCTCCAATATTAACCTATTCAACATCCAAAATAAGATATTAGAATACCATTCATATAACAATGTTATTAACATGCAAAGGTATGTGTAGGATCATAATGGAAAAAAATAGGCCCTTAAGTGGCAAAAAAATTAGAAAAATTAGAGTTAGGCAACTTGACGTAAAAATTTGAATAAGTCATCTATATTATTTCAAAAATATGTAAGAATAGAATATTTAGAAAATTGAATGTATTTCTAATCTACTAGGTTTATTTAAAAAAAAAATCAATTTGGTGAAACTTTGAAATTTCAATGCAATAATACTTAAATTTTAGGGAAAAAATAAGAAGTAGGTGTCTGTTTGACCACCCTAACCACAATAAAATGATAATATTTTTTATAAATTTTAGACATAAGTAGATGAATCATGTCTAGATGCGATGCATTTCTTTTTGTAATTTTTTTTCCAAGTAAATAATTAATTATGCATATTTTATTACAACTTTTAAAAAATATAAAAACAATGTATGTCTGACCACCTTAACTTGGGTGAAAACTTCATGAAATTCAATTTTTCTTTTTTAATCCTATAGTATGCAAACATAGAATGTGATGCATGTTTGGATTCAAAAAATGTGATACAATTTGAAAGCTATAGATATTTTTCAATCAACCTATCAATCAACACTTTAGTCTTAATTCAAATAGAAAATGAATAATAATTATTTATTAAATTCAAATTAAAGAATAATTAATATTTTTGGAAAGCTGAGAATCTCTTTAAAAACACTTTTCATTTCATCAATTTTGGTTAAAAAAAAGTCGTCAACCACATTCCCTACAAATACCCATCATATTGCCACTTTTTGGCTCATCATGATCCTGCACATACTCACAATAAATTTATAATTGTTTACTAGTTACATACCTCAATGGTAGATGCGGTGAGTAATAAGGAGGTGTAGGGCTAGTGTATCGAGTATCAACACTATGACCCTGAAATTTTATTAAAATCATAAAACTAAATTAGTTAATCTTGCATTTCAAAATTGAAATTTAATAAATTAAATCCAATGAACATTTGAACATTTACTCGAGTATCGATGTCATAAGCCTCATTCAAAATGTTAGCTGCCCTCACCATCTCCATAGTTGTGGACATATCCTGTGTAGCAACCTCCTAAGTGTCGGTGGGGTCATATGAGGGTATGAACTGGATCATGATGAGCCAAAAAGTGGCGATATGATGGGTATGCGGTTGACAACTTTTTTTTACCCAAAATTGATGAAACAAAAAGGGTTTTTTAAGGAGATTCTCATATTTCCACCAATATAAATTATGTTTTACTTTGAATTTAATAAATAATTATTATTTATTTTCTATTTGAATTACGACTAAAGTCTTGATTGATAGGTTGATTGAAAAACATATATAGCTTTCAAACGGTATCACATTTTTTGAATCCAAAATATGAGTCACATTCTATGCTTCACATATATAGGATTAAAAAAAAAAATCATGAAGTTTTGACCAAGTTAAGGTGGTCAAACATATGAGTTTTTATATTTTTAAAAAGCTATAATAAATTTTTTATAATTAATTATTTAGTTGGAAAAAAATTACAAAAAAATATGCATCACATCCAGACATGAGTCCTCTACTTATATCTAAAATCTTAGAAAACAATATTATCATTTTATTGCATGGTTAGGGTGGTTAGACAAACACCTACTTCTTATTTTTCCCTTAAAATTTAAGTACTGCATTGAAATTTCAAATTTTCACCAAATAGATATATTTTTTTAAATAAACCTAGTAGTTTAGAAACTACATTCAATTTTCTACAGATTCTATTCTTACATATTTTTGAAATAATATAGATAACTTATTCAATTTTTTACTTCAAGTTGCCTAACTCTAATTTTTCTAAATTTTTCACCACTTAAGGGCCTATTTTTTTCATGATGATCCTACACATACCCATGAATAAGTTTCCTCACAAGCTTGACACAAATTTGATCAAAGCCCACCAGCAGAAGACTCCCTTGGATGGCACTATAGTATAGGATTGGCATGTTGGAGGACACTCTGGGTCAAAGAGACGATGGCCTAAAAAGTGTCTACCACATCACTCTCCTTTCTGATGGAAGGGATAGTGATGTTCTCATGAGGTGGCCTAGCAAGAAGTCATCGCGCTTGCCACCTAGGATCCTATTGTGCATTGGGTCTATCTTGAGCCGACCCCCCACCTCTCCCCTGGAAGTCCCTCATATCAAAATAATTCAAGATTTTGTTCAGGATGAACTCATAGTATAGTTTCCTAAGGAAATATTGTGGGACTTTGCAATTTTTGCATGGTGGGTAATAAAAAAACATGTACCACCTATCCCAAAAAAGTTTTCTAATTTGTTGGTGGTGGCACCAATGGATAAGAAACCTCTTTGCATTGAGGCTGAGATTTTGATTTGTGCATGGGTTGGTGAATAATGTCCACAAATCTAATTTTGTAATTTTTAGATCTTTTACATCTTTATATGATAATTTATCTTGGTAAAAATTCCTAGCGGTGTACCTCCTATCTTTCCAACCACTTAATTGTTTGTTGATTGCATCTACATGTTTTAACATTTCTTTTAGTGAATTTGCAAATTTTTTTCTTTCCATGGTTGAACTATTTGGATCGTTGAACCTCGTGATTAACTCCTCAATTTTTTTTTATTGTTTTCAATTTCACTCATTAATTTTTTTTGAGTGTCAAGAGAATGTTGAGGGATTGGTGAAGGAGATTGTTGTTGTGGTTGTTGAACTTGAGTATTTTGTTCTTCTTGTTGTTGCTCTACTTGTTGAGAATTTTTAGGATGGTTTTGAAGAGGGTTTGTAGGTTCATTATCATCTCCTACAAATTCAATAAATAAATATTAAAAACAACCTCATACTAACAAATTCACAACAAAAAATAAAAAATCCTTACCTCTTCGATCTCGCCATCAATGTGGTGGCATCATGGCAATGAACAACAAAAAATTGATGAAAAAATTGTAAGATTTACTCCTCCTTGAATGCGAGCACACAAAATGGATTTTGGCCTTGGGAAAAAAAAACCAATCACAAAGTAAATGAGCTTGATTTCCTTTTTTTTTTGCTTTTAATTGCTCATAACACAAGCAAATTATAACACAAGCACATTATAACATGCTCACATTATATCACACTCATGTTATGGCTTGGTGTGGCTGAGCCTTAGGCTCAACACACTAAGACATAATGTGAGTGCGTTATAACACACTCACATTATAATGCACTTGTGTTATGAGCCATTAGAACTTAAAAAAAAAGTAGCCATAATTTGGCCCCTCATCCTTTTGCACCCACCCAAATGATTACATGTAACGAACCGGGGAATATCTCAAATTTAGGTGAAATTTTCAATAAAATGAAAATGAAATGTAACTATAATTTAGCCAGTTGCTTGTTGCTCCCTTATTCTATAAAAGGTATTTCAGGGTTGATTACAGGGGGTTCAAAATTTGAGTCTCAAAATGGTCTAAGTGGGTAAATGAGACTCATGAAAGAGAAGAATGTAAATCAATGTACAAATAATAGTATAGTAAAGAGTCTAGGGTGTAATTTAGTTTATAATGATCTCAAATGGTTTTACTATAGCAGCAATTTATGAATGAAAATGCTGGTTCCTAATCATATTCTCTCCTATGTAATTTTATTTCTAATTATGAATGAAATGGTTAATGATCTTTTCATTTGTCTTCAATTGTTTTAATTGAATGATTGATTTCATTTCCGCTTCAATTCAAAGAGTTTCTTAAATGTTAAAGTGAGGTACCATATTTTTAAGGAAAGAGCATAGGATTAATTAGTTATGTTTTATGCATAGTGAGTTGAATACTTTAATGCAATCTATCAATAACTTCCATTAATTACTAGTTAGAATTGCTAAGGTATTACTAATTGTTATGAACATGACTCCATTACCCCAAGATGAGGCACTTGTATTTTCATCTAGTTACCATAAATAAAAATGAGTTAGTGGTTCACTTGACCAAGGGATTGAAATGAGAATGAAAATCATCCAAAAATATTTCAATTACAATGTATCAATCTAAAGTACCCTTTTATGCCTTGCAATAGATAGTAATCTATTGAAGGTCATCCAAATATTTAATGATTTTTTTCTATTTGCATTCATAGGAATCTATCTTAGTGTAGAAATTTTCTTGACCAAAAGAATATCATATGAGCATAATAAAGATTACCCTCCTAGGTTTCATAGAACCCAAAGTGAAGAATTAAGGACTTAAAAATATTTACTTGTGTGTTGGCCAATCCTTACCCTTACTAATTATGGAATTTTGGAAGATTCATAGGTAAGCGGTAAGATTAAGTTTGGTTCATAAAAAGTAACCAACAGTGTCTTCAATTTAAATAACAAATTCAAAGGATGTTTTACCTTTGTAAAATCATTGGTGCCCTTGGAGCTAGTTGTTAAATTTTTCACCCCTCTATAGTGTAATTTTACAAGAGATTGGCTATGGCTATCTAAGTATCATTTTTCTAGATTTCCTTTGAAAAATATCTATCTTAACCTCCTTCCTATTTTTTCACTTAATCTAAAATTGAATCATAAATGAAAATGCAAGCCCCATGAAAAAATGTGGAGAAGATTGTGTGGGAAAATATGGAAAGATTGTGTGGGAAAATATGGAGGTCCAAAGCTGAGGCTAATGGTCATATTTTAGCTTGGAAAGTCTTACATTATAAATTGTTAGTTGGGGATAGATTGAGATATTTGGTGATCCAACCCATTAAGTGCCCTATTTGTTAGTAGTTTGAAAGTTTAAAACATATAATCTGAGATTTTCCTATGACAAAAGAAAAATGGAATATTATTTTAAGCATTTTCTAGTCATATTTGATCATGCCTTGAGTTGGAAAGAGGCTATTTTAGGTGTTGGTCTACACAATAATATTGTGGTCAATTCTATTAGATAGTTTATTTTGCTCAATATATAGATAGAAAGATTCTTGACAATTTTTTCAAATCAGTCCATTCATTAGAAGACAAAAATTATTAAGTTTTACTGTGATATTTTATTTCAAATGATCTCTCTTTGTTTTTAGCTAAGGAGACTCCAAGAAACAAGTCAAGATCAAAAACTATTTCAAAAAAATAGAATAGAGAAACACACGACAAAAAAGAAAATGAAAGACACAAAACATAGAAGGATTTGGAGCACTTCTTAAACATGAGCTCAAACATTTGAAAATTATAGCTAAAATGAAATTAATACAATACCAGTTGTAGAAAAGGGTTTGTTGCAATATTTATGGTGTGTAGGTGCAGCATCAACATGGACAACTAAAGTTGGTTGTGTCGACTAGTGTATGGAAAATGTGTTCCTTAATAATTAATTTATTCTAACACCCCCCCATAAATTAATTATACTTATTACCTTGAAATATCCCCCCATAATCTAGAATATATGGTTCCCAACCTAATGCCTTGTTAGGTGCCCATTTACAATTATTCAATTATATGATTATAGACATTCACAATAATGCCCCCTAAATGAAAAACATCAAATATTCATGTGACTTCTCGCAAGCCTAAAAGACCTATAAGATATACAAACTTAGGTTCACATAAAGCCTTGGTAATTAGATCAACTATCTGATACTCTGATTTACAATACTAAATATGAATTACCTATTGCTAGATGAGATGCCTGATATAATGGTGATGGACTTCTATATGTTTTTCTTGAGCATGAAACACTCAGTTCTTGGACAATATAATCACACTTTGATCGTCACAATGAAGTATAGAAGGTCATGCTTGATGGTGTTTGAGTACTAAAATAATAGCTCATAACCAAGTTATTCTTTAGTTTCCTCATTCGCTATAGTATATTTAGAATTTGTGGTGGATAAATGATTAGTAGATTACTTCTTACTAAACCATGAAATGGGACCAGAACCCAAAGAGAGAACAAAACCTGTAGTTGATTTTCGATCATTTGCACAACCTTCCCAATCTTAATCAGAATATCCACTAAGTTGTAGATCTCCATGAGAAGAGTAACAAACGCCCATATTCAAGGTTCCTTGTACATACCTTAAAATTATTTTTCCTACCATCCAATGTGAAACCTTAGGAGAACTCAAAAGCCTTGAAACCACACCTACTGCAAAAGAAATATTTGGTCAAGTGTGAGTCAAGTACACAAGAATACCAAGTAGTCACTTGTATAAGGTAGGATCAACATCCTTGCCATCCTTATCCTTAGTCAATTTCAATCTTGGAGCAAGTGGAGTAGAGACACCTTTGCAATCTTTCATCCTAAACTTTCTCAAGAATTATGAAGCATAATTGGTTTGAGATAGGTAAATTCCATCATCTTTTTGAAATACTTGAATGCTAGAAAAGTAGTGTAAAAACCCAAGATCTGTCATATCAAATTTATCTTCCAATTTTATCTTTATGTCATTGATTTGGTCTATGTTATGTCTTGTGATAATAATTATTATTCCTCAATCATCAAATTCCTTCACATACAAGTTTGGATCATGAGGACTATTATGAAAGCCTTGAGTTTTGAAATATTCATGAATCTTAGCATACCAAGCCCTTGGAGCTTGTTTCAAGCCATAAAGAGTCTTCCTTAACTTGCAATCTAAGTGTTCCTACCCCAAAATTTCAAATCCACATGGGTGGGTCATATATATTTGTTCATCAATTTCACCATTCAAAAATGCATTCTTAACATCCATTTGGTGTAAATTCCACTTGAATTGTGTTGCTAATGCTATAATAGTCCCGACAGTATTGATCTTCACTACTAGAGAAAAAGTTTCTATGTAGTCAATTCCCTCTTTTTTTGAATACGCTTTGGTCACTAGTCTTGCCTTGTGTTTTTTAATGCTCCCATTTGAGTTGAACTTAGTCTAATACACCCACTTATTGTTGACCACATTCTTTCCCTTGGGCAAGTCCATAAATTTCCATATTTTATTCTCTATCAAAGAGTCATATTCATTCTACATAGCTTGTTCCTGTTCATATTTTCATTTAGACTCATCATATGTTTTTGGATCATTGGTCTTCATTATGGTAGTCATTAGAGCATAATTAATTTGTGGAGTCTTTTGATAAATTTCTTGAAGAATCTTGGTCTTTGGAGGTGGACTAAATTCTTCAACTACACTACAAGTTTCCTTGGAAATCTCATTGGTTTCAAAGGATTCACTATTATCTATGTTCACTTGTGGAATAGGATAGGATTGTATCATATCCTCAAACCCTTCATTAAACTTGACATCCCTACTTGTGAACACATCCTCCACACTAGGATCATACAACCTATATCCTTTCCTTTGATAATCATAGTTGACAAATATGCACTTAACACTCTTCTTATCAAATTTATTTTCTCTAATGTCATTTGGTATGTGAGAAAATGCTTCAAATCCAAATACTCAAATACTTAACATCTGGTTTCTTTCAACTCCATGCTTCTTTGAGAATGATTTTATCCAAGAAAGTTGTAGGAGATCTATTCAAGACCTGAGATGAAATATTGATAGCCTCAACCCAAAGAAATAAAGGGACATCCTTGCATTGTAGCATACACTGTGTCATTTCCACTAAGGTCCTGTTCTTCCTTTCAACAACACCATTTTGCTAAGGAGTTTATGTATTAGTCATTTCTCTTTTGATCCCATGATATTCACAAAAGGATTTGAAGTTGTTGTTGACATATTCCCCACCATTATTATTTTTTATTCTATTGATCTTATTCCCACTTTGATTTTCTACAAATGCTTTGAACATTTCAAATTTTCTAAACACTTCATCTTTTTTCTTAAGGAAGTAGACCCAAACTTTCCTTGAAAAATAATCAATAAATGTTAAGATATACCTAGCTCCTCCCTTTGATGGGGGATTCATAGGCCCACATAAATCACTATGGACAAGTTCAAGAGATTTACTTTCCCTCCATGTATACCTTTCAAACTTGTCTCTATATTGTTTTCCAACCATGCATCATGTCCACACATTTGTGTTTTCCTTTATCCATGGTAGTCCATCAATCATTTTCATCTTTGAAAGAATAGACAAACTTTGATAGTTTAAGTGACCAAACCTTTGATGCCACAACTCACTTGTGGAGGAACTTGTAGTAATGTAAGCTTTCTTATCGACATATACTAAAAATTTGTAGATGCCATAACTCTCAACTCCCATAGCCAAAAATTTGAATCCATCATTAATGTTCTTGATTAGACACTTATCTGAATAAAACTCCACCTTATAACAATGTTGAGTTATTTGACTCACTGAGAGAATATTTTTTGTTAAATTAGGTACAAGATTCACATTTGTTAGTTCCAACTTCTTACCATCATGTCCTTTCATTGAAATGGAACCTATTCCTTCAATTGCATGCGACCTATCATCCCCAAGAAATATCCTTGCACCTTTTGTTTCTTCTAAAGAATTAAAGAAGTTTTTATTGTAAGCGATATGCTGGGTAGCTCCAGAATAATATACCATGTTTTATTTGAATTTCCTTGAGTAGCTAAAGAGGCTATCAGTATATTATGATAACCATCTTCTTGAGAAAAATTTAATTTCCTCTTTGATTAAATTTTCTTTGACCTCCTGCATGTGATTTCCTAGGACATTGAGCACTTTTATGCCCTTCTTCTCCACAATTATAACATTTGATAGCTTTTTCTCTTTTAGAATGATTTTTTTTGTTTCTCCATCCATTTTGTGCCTTTTGAAAACTATTCCTCTATTGATTATCCCTTTGGTTGATTCCATTTGCTTTGATTATTTCTATGTTGATTCCCTTCATTTTGGTATGATTTATTTTTATTGTTGCTCTTATATTTTCCTCTAGCTATAAATGCTCACCTTTAAAATTTTTAAGCCTCTCCTCTTCATTCAACAAAGCTCCATAAACTTGATATCCTCAAATTTCCTAGTAAGTGCTAGTGTGTGGAGGAAGTTATGATACACATCTGGAAGACTTTCAATTAAAAAAATTATAATTTCAGAGTCTTCATATTCAACCTTCATCATTGCAAGTTGATTTGAATTTTTTTTAAATTTTGCAATATGACCATTCATGCTATCTCCTCCCTTCATTTTAAAATAAGTTAATTTCATTTTGATGTCCATCACTTTTAATTTGCTAGTTCTTTCATACATTATTTTTGAAGTTTCCCATATTTTATTTATTCTTTTTCAGATCTTGAACATGAGATCTTATCCCTAGACTAATTTTCCATAAAATGGTAGCCCATGCATTCATATTCAGTTTATTCCATTTTTCATGCTTACTTTCTTCTGCAGGTTTGTCTTCTACTACTAGTGCCCATAAGCCTTTCATTTGTAAAATCAATTCCATCACATTTCCAACTTGTATAGTTAGAACCATAAAATTTTGCACTAACCACAATATTAGAGATCTCAGAGGCAGCCTTTGCAAGAATAAAATAAACTCTCAAGACACACAAACACAAAGCCATAAAAGAGTAAATCCCCTACCGACAAAAACAATGGATTTTTTATTATCATGCCTTGATTTTGACCTTCTTATGAACCAAACAAACAAATAATTTTACAAATTTGTGACACAAATATAAAAATAATTTTACAAATTTGTGACACAAATATAAAGGAGAGTTTCATAAAACTCTTAACTTCAAGACATATTGTCAAAGATCACAAGATGACAATTTCTTGATGTTGGATCCTTGAGATAAACTACATTGCTCATGTTGGGGAAAAATGAATTGACTGGGTTTTTAAGTAGCTGAGGTGCAAAATCCATAGAAGGATTGGTCTCTTGAACAAAAAGCATGGGTATGCTGGCAAAACAAAAATATCCTGTCATTCACACAAACCATTTTTACAAATAGGATTACATCACTAACATTTCCATTCATGTATGCCTATTAGAACTGCACTGGTCAGCTCATGGATTTCTTCCCCAGTGATTTCTTCAATTTCCTTGGACACAACTCTTGCAAGTTGGTTGTATGAAAATCCCCTCAATCTCTCAAAGCATAGATTTCACCATCAACAAGGCGTTTTCACACCATTTCAACTACAAAAACTCTCCAAACTCAACTTTACGACAAATAGGAAAAGATAGCTTAGGCTTCAAAAAATCGATCCGCAAAAAACACCAGTGCCATCTTTAACTCCATCACTAACCCTGTATGTGATTTGTTTCCTCCACGATAGTAACCTTCACAAAAAAGCCAAAATACAACTAAAACTTTACCAAATCAGCCAACGGGAAACTCCAACAGCATCTACAGACAACGTACCAGCCTCGTTGACCAAAAATATCCACTTTGCTTTCATCAGTGCATATCATATCATGAAGTTTTGGCTCTACAAATTCTCAAATCAAAGTCCCACAAAAACCAATTAATAAAACTTTATTTAAGTGCATTTCAATTCTACATAAACACAACCCGCAAAACTTAGCTATTTTTTAGATGGCTCCTACGATATGCAACAATCTTCACAGCTTGCACAATCAATAAGCATGGCCCTGATACCATGAAAAATAGAACACAGAAACACACAACAAAACACATAATGAAAGACACATAACAAAGCAAGATTTGGAGTGCTGCTTAAACACATGATCAAACATTTGGTTTATAGCTTAAATGCAATTAATTCAATACAAACTGTAGAAAAGTGTTTGTTGTAATATTTATGGTGTGTAGTTGCAGCAGCGGTGTGGATGGCTGAAGTCGGCTGTGTCAGCTGGTGTATGGAAAACATGCTTCTTAATAATTAATTTATTCTAACAATTTGGATAGTATTAAACTTCATATCCTCCGGAACCACAAAAAGATATGTTTTGTTCTAGGGAATTTCAAAGGTTGTTAAAATTCATATTGTAATCTCCAGATGTACATTATTTTGCTTGTTTAGTGGTCCTTCTTGTGATCTTTAAACTAACTGTATATTTGTTGCAATCATGTTAAAGTTCAGTTATTTGTTATTGATTAGATAGTTGGGTTCTTTTATTGAATTAACTTATTTTTTTGTTTCTGACATGTAGATTCAGCTCGTTGATGTATTGCATTGTTGTTTTAGAGTTGTTTCTGATTACATTCTTGAAAGTTCTTTGACTATTTTTTACATTGTATTCCTTCTTTTACATTAATTCAATAAAAAAAAAATGTAACCCCACATGCAATAGGACCTTTTTCAAATTTAGATGATGAGTGAAAATAACAACTAGAGTACTAAAAATAATTTTGTTCCAATGGCTTTAACAATAGTTTTGTAAGGAATTTTGCCTTTGCACAGAAATTTTTATCTCATGCTTTGACCATAGCATAAGAATACAGGTCGGCGGTGGTTAGGGGTTTAAAAATCTTGTGTAGACTGAGCCATAGAGGAGACTTGAAGATTATGTTTGTGTTTGTGAGGTGCCTGCTCAACTAGTATTTTTCTTTTCAAAGTGTTTATCTCCCTTGCACATGAATGGATATATCCTGGTTGTCTTGGTCCTCCTTCATGCTATGTATGCCCCACCAATCTCTTACATATAGTGTAAGATGACCTGGCTGATATTGAGAGATAGTGAATGCCCATTTGTCTAAGGTTTTGTTGTGCACTGTTTTTCTTAAGTTTATTTTTTAAGTTATCTTAAGTTTTGAGATCTTGTAAATCTATTTATCCTTTAATGAAAACTCAAATCTCATGTTTTATTTGTTTATTTTTATGAATTTTCATGTTTGTGACTTTAAGTAAACATTGAATGCTGAGAAAAAAATCAAAGTATCAATGCTACTAATCCAAGAGATTAAGCTAACTAGTGATTCTTATTCAAGGAGAAAATGATGTAAATCAATAGTCTTGACTAAATTGGATCCTAGAAACCAGGGAACATGGATAGCAACCGAAAAATTCTAGTATTGCTCGTATGATGGCAACTAGACAATGCTAGGATTTCTACTATGTGTATTGGTAGTAGCCCGCCAAAGTAAAAAAATGGGTCTAATATCAAGACAAATTTTATAATATGTTGTGATTTTACTCAGATAACTTGGTGATATAAAATTTTAATTAATCAATAAAACACCCAACAACATATGTTACCATTTTCTATTGATCTCAACCAAGCAACAACAACAACAGAGGTAATGCAAAGTAGAGATGATAACAATATGGTAATTTGAAAATTCTAAATTATAGTAGACAAGTTTTTATTTGGTGGCCTAATTTATTTACTATTAAATTAATTAATTAAATTTTTGGTTTTACTTTTTATTGTGTAGTCAACTTTGCATCCATCAAGTGGCATTGCAAAGTAGAGATGGTAACAATATGGTAATTTGAAATTTCTAAATTATAGTAGATAAGTTTTTATTTGGTGGCCTAATTTATTTACTATTGAATTAATTAATTAAATTTTTGGTTTTACTCTTTATTGTGTAGTCAACTTTGCATCCATCAAGTGGCATGAGGAGGCTAAATTTTGATGATCCACCACAAGTTTAGGAATCACGCAGAGACATGTGATCAATTGAACTATTAGGATTTGATGTGTAGTTATTCAACATGCATATTGCATATAGATCTTGAGATGGCATATGCAACTTTTGTAAAAAATATTTTGAGTTGGTATAAATGCCAATTTTGTATGTGTAGAGAATTATTCTACACTTATATATATATATATATATATATATATATATATATACCTTATGTGCATGATTTGGACATCTTTAAACATTTAAATTTGAATTTATATTCCCTTTAGAATGGTTGAATTATAAATAATAATATGTTATATATTTATTTCTTGCAATCTTACTTTCTGTGATGACTAAAGCTCAATATTTAATATGATTTTTCCTTATGTGCATGTTTTCCAACTTTGAACATTTAAATATATATGTTTTCCTTAGTGCATGTCATAGTTAGATATATGATTGTCATATAATAACATGTGACCATATATGATTGGTGCTTTTGGATTTTTTTTACCTTTTGAGCTTCCTACTGTACCTACTCAGGGTCACCATGATCCATCATAACATGGTGTGCTTTGATTGGTAGAAATAGGGGCATACCTTGGCTTTTTGTGATTGTATTTTCTTAGTTGTCCTATGCTGTACCCACCAAGATCCATCATGATCTTGTGTTGCTCTTGGGAATCCTCATGTGTTTGTGGTTTTCCAACATCGAGCCCACCATTTTTGTATTTTGGACTTCACGAGATGTTGGACTAACCTTTCTTGTTTTTTGTGTCAATATTATGCATGCAATACAAAGTTACCTTGGTTCCTCATACCTTGGTGCATAGTATCCAATGCTATATAAAATTAAGTACTCACTACATGGTTGCATAATGCATAACATCAAATCGCTCAATCCCCCATACTACCATATATCATTCACATTCCCTCATATTTAATCTCCATTCCTATTATCTCATTCCTAATCATTGGATTTTGAATGTGCAAGTATTTCCCCCCATTGCCTTCCTTGTCAAGTTGATACAATTTTGGCTGGTGCACTAGGGTTTCCCCTATCATCTATCCATTTTTTCACCATTGCATAATCATTTCATTTACATTAAGTTCTTTAGGATCTGTTATTCTAGACATCTTTTCATCATTTGCTTTGCATTAAGTTGTTTAAGATTTGTTATTTTAATAATCTTTACATCATTTCATAATTATTTTATTTGTAGTAAGTAGTTTATAATTTTTTATTCAATAGGATCTTATTTTTAACATGTTATAAATAACTTTTCTCATGTTTGCAAGTTGACCTATTTTTTATAATATTGAATGTGTTCATTTTTGTGCATTAGGTGATTGGATCATCTTTTCATGCATTATGTATATTATTTTATAACCTCCTAATGTCAATAGCTACATGATTAATTGGTTAATAGCAAACTCTTATACATACAAGTACAATTGTAACATAAGCCACTAGATTATCCAACATTGTCAAGATTCGACATGAAGGGACCATGGGGTTCTCAATCTCTTGAGGTTGGTTTTCTTACAAGAGTAGTGGTGAATTACTGTTCTACTTGTATATCAATGAGTGTGTCAAAATAATCCTCAATGGGTACACATTAATTACTAGAAAATTAATTATAGTTATAATAGTATTTACCTAAAGGAAAATGCTTATAAAAGGAATGTAGAAAACTTACAAATTTATGGAAATAATATAAATATATTAAAATATTAAGTTCTAGCTATTATTTAATTTATTTTAAATTTTATTAAGAAGCCTTTATAGAGAAAAAATGATAAATAAATATAAACATCAAATCTAAAATCATTTAATGATATATTGAAATGTAAATTTTAACTTTCATTATAAATTGATAATTTTGGGACAGTAAAAATTTATAACTTTGGGATAAAAGTAAATTAACATCTCCAAAGTAAGTAACACATTATATAAATAGACTAAAATAATAGACCTCCCACATAATTATCATTTTCTCCCCTTGTATTTGTAGTCATATTTTCCCTCTCTCCTAAATATTATGTTTTATTTTTCTTATGGGGGAAAGCATTGTCTGTGGAAGGATAAGATCTAGTCCTAAGGTGGGATCTCCTACTAGAATTTATGTCAAATGATCTTAAGTTTTAGACATGGTTTCTTTTATCTTTCTTGTTCTAAGAATGTTGCTAGATGTGGCAATGGCTCTATCTATAATACTCATTTATCTTTGGTGTCTCCTATTGAGATGTCAATGATAGATTCTCCCCATGTAGCATCTTATTCCATTGATACTGGGGACAATTTTCCCCTATGGTTATCAATGTTGTTTTGAACAACAATATTTCTTAGACCATAGTACATAGGAGGGAAAAAAGGTCCTCCAAAAATTATTGCAAACCCCTACAATTTGTTACTTTATTTCCAACATAGGGAAATGGGGGTACCAAATCTAATTTAGGGACTAGTATGTATTCTTGGAACTCTTTGGTCTTGTGGTGTTGTTAACTTCTTATGTTTTCATAGTTTGAACTCATGTATCCTTTGATGTGGTTATTTGGTTAATGTCATGTGGGTGTTATAGGTAGTCTACAACCTTAGTGTTGTTCCACTCTTGATAGTCCTTTGTTTGGTGTTGGTATTGTTATATTTATTATGGTCTTTATAGAAGGTTAGGCCCCTTCAAAACCCTCTATTTACCCTTAATAATTAAAATTAAAATTAATACAAATATATATTAATATATTTATTCACTAGATCTTTTTGTTATTCAATAGGAAAATTGTAATTTAAAAAGTATAAACTTATATTATCTAAATGAGAGTTAAATTAGTTTATTGTAAGAAGAAAAAAAAGACTATTTAGATTATATAAGAAGGTGAAATTATCTTACTATTTTATTTGGTTAGGCCATACATTTGTTTATGCATTATTTGCTATGGTTCGAGAAACTATCATGCTAACCACAAATACCCATCTTATGCCTGATGGGATCCCTAAAAAATTTTGGTTCCATTTCTAAACTCTATGAAATTCAATCAGTTTCAAAGTATATGAACTTAGGGTTTTTCCCACTGTTACTGCCTTGGGATTATTTTGTTAGGATATCTCTATTGAAACCCTCAAGTCTTAAACCTTGAAAATGTTATGATTCATCATTGACCTTCTT
>VDFB02353493.1:321355922-321388656 GCA_007258455.2 Sequoia sempervirens
ATAAAATTTTAATTAATCAATAAAACACCCAACAACATATGTTACCATTTTCTATTGATCTCAACCAAGCAACAACAACAACAGAGGTAATGCAAAGTAGAGATGATAACAATATGGTAATTTGAAAATTCTAAATTATAGTAGACAAGTTTTTATTTGGTGGCCTAATTTATTTACTATTAAATTAATTAATTAAATTTTTGGTTTTACTTTTTATTGTGTAGTCAACTTTGCATCCATCAAGTGGCATTGCAAAGTAGAGATGGTAACAATATGGTAATTTGAAATTTCTAAATTATAGTAGATAAGTTTTTATTTGGTGGCCTAATTTATTTACTATTGAATTAATTAATTAAATTTTTGGTTTTACTCTTTATTGTGTAGTCAACTTTGCATCCATCAAGTGGCATGAGGAGGCTAAATTTTGATGATCCACCACAAGTTTAGGAATCACGCAGAGACATGTGATCAATTGAACTATTAGGATTTGATGTGTAGTTATTCAACATGCATATTGCATATAGATCTTGAGATGGCATATGCAACTTTTGTAAAAAATATTTTGAGTTGGTATAAATGCCAATTTTGTATGTGTAGAGAATTATTCTACACTTATATATATATATATATATATATATATATATATATACCTTATGTGCATGATTTGGACATCTTTAAACATTTAAATTTGAATTTATATTCCCTTTAGAATGGTTGAATTATAAATAATAATATGTTATATATTTATTTCTTGCAATCTTACTTTCTGTGATGACTAAAGCTCAATATTTAATATGATTTTTCCTTATGTGCATGTTTTCCAACTTTGAACATTTAAATATATATGTTTTCCTTAGTGCATGTCATAGTTAGATATATGATTGTCATATAATAACGTCAGCGGAGCCATGGAATTGGTGTTTTGGATTGCGCACAGCTATAAGAAAGCTTCCTCTTTATTACCTCTTTCAGTTAACCGCCAGATGCATCATAACGTAGACGTGGCAGTTGGGCGTGGCTCGGGGAACTACCCAGCAGGCGTTATGTTTTCTTGGTTGTGCTGTTGGCTGCCGGATCCGTAACCGGGTATTTGTGTTGCTCTTGGGAATCCTCATGTGTTTGTGGTTTTCCAACATCGAGCCCACCATTTTTGTATTTTGGACTTCACGAGATGTTGGACTAACCTTTCTTGTTTTTTGTGTCAATATTATGCATGCAATACAAAGTTACCTTGGTTCCTCATACCTTGGTGCATAGTATCCAATGCTATATAAAATTAAGTACTCACTACATGGTTGCATAATGCATAACATCAAATCGCTCAATCCCCCATACTACCATATATCATTCACATTCCCTCATATTTAATCTCCATTCCTATTATCTCATTCCTAATCATTGGATTTTGAATGTGCAAGTATTTCCCCCCATTGCCTTCCTTGTCAAGTTGATACAATTTTGGCTGGTGCACTAGGGTTTCCCCTATCATCTATCCATTTTTTCACCATTGCATAATCATTTCATTTACATTAAGTTCTTTAGGATCTGTTATTCTAGACATCTTTTCATCATTTGCTTTGCATTAAGTTGTTTAAGATTTGTTATTTTAATAATCTTTACATCATTTCATAATTATTTTATTTGTAGTAAGTAGTTTATAATTTTTTATTCAATAGGATCTTATTTTTAACATGTTATAAATAACTTTTCTCATGTTTGCAAGTTGACCTATTTTTTATAATATTGAATGTGTTCATTTTTGTGCATTAGGTGATTGGATCATCTTTTCATGCATTATGTATATTATTTTATAACCTCCTA
This sequence comes from Sequoia sempervirens, assembly GCA_007258455.2. Taxonomy (NCBI): domain Eukaryota; kingdom Viridiplantae; phylum Streptophyta; class Pinopsida; order Cupressales; family Cupressaceae; genus Sequoia; species Sequoia sempervirens. The sequence continues at coordinate 321,357,744 of VDFB02353493.1, forward strand.
ATGTCAATAGCTACATGATTAATTGGTTAATAGCAAACTCTTATACATACAAGTACAATTGTAACATAAGCCACTAGATTATCCAACATTGTCAAGATTCGACATGAAGGGACCATGGGGTTCTCAATCTCTTGAGGTTGGTTTTCTTACAAGAGTAGTGGTGAATTACTGTTCTACTTGTATATCAATGAGTGTGTCAAAATAATCCTCAATGGGTACACATTAATTACTAGAAAATTAATTATAGTTATAATAGTATTTACCTAAAGGAAAATGCTTATAAAAGGAATGTAGAAAACTTACAAATTTATGGAAATAATATAAATATATTAAAATATTAAGTTCTAGCTATTATTTAATTTATTTTAAATTTTATTAAGAAGCCTTTATAGAGAAAAAATGATAAATAAATATAAACATCAAATCTAAAATCATTTAATGATATATTGAAATGTAAATTTTAACTTTCATTATAAATTGATAATTTTGGGACAGTAAAAATTTATAACTTTGGGATAAAAGTAAATTAACATCTCCAAAGTAAGTAACACATTATATAAATAGACTAAAATAATAGACCTCCCACATAATTATCATTTTCTCCCCTTGTATTTGTAGTCATATTTTCCCTCTCTCCTAAATATTATGTTTTATTTTTCTTATGGGGGAAAGCATTGTCTGTGGAAGGATAAGATCTAGTCCTAAGGTGGGATCTCCTACTAGAATTTATGTCAAATGATCTTAAGTTTTAGACATGGTTTCTTTTATCTTTCTTGTTCTAAGAATGTTGCTAGATGTGGCAATGGCTCTATCTATAATACTCATTTATCTTTGGTGTCTCCTATTGAGATGTCAATGATAGATTCTCCCCATGTAGCATCTTATTCCATTGATACTGGGGACAATTTTCCCCTATGGTTATCAATGTTGTTTTGAACAACAATATTTCTTAGACCATAGTACATAGGAGGGAAAAAAGGTCCTCCAAAAATTATTGCAAACCCCTACAATTTGTTACTTTATTTCCAACATAGGGAAATGGGGGTACCAAATCTAATTTAGGGACTAGTATGTATTCTTGGAACTCTTTGGTCTTGTGGTGTTGTTAACTTCTTATGTTTTCATAGTTTGAACTCATGTATCCTTTGATGTGGTTATTTGGTTAATGTCATGTGGGTGTTATAGGTAGTCTACAACCTTAGTGTTGTTCCACTCTTGATAGTCCTTTGTTTGGTGTTGGTATTGTTATATTTATTATGGTCTTTATAGAAGGTTAGGCCCCTTCAAAACCCTCTATTTACCCTTAATAATTAAAATTAAAATTAATACAAATATATATTAATATATTTATTCACTAGATCTTTTTGTTATTCAATAGGAAAATTGTAATTTAAAAAGTATAAACTTATATTATCTAAATGAGAGTTAAATTAGTTTATTGTAAGAAGAAAAAAAAGACTATTTAGATTATATAAGAAGGTGAAATTATCTTACTATTTTATTTGGTTAGGCCATACATTTGTTTATGCATTATTTGCTATGGTTCGAGAAACTATCATGCTAACCACAAATACCCATCTTATGCCTGATGGGATCCCTAAAAAATTTTGGTTCCATTTCTAAACTCTATGAAATTCAATCAGTTTCAAAGTATATGAACTTAGGGTTTTTCCCACTGTTACTGCCTTGGGATTATTTTGTTAGGATATCTCTATTGAAACCCTCAAGTCTTAAACCTTGAAAATGTTATGATTCATCATTGACCTTCTTTGCCCATCCCCAGTCATGTTAAAACATCTTATCTCATTGGAACTCATGGAGTTACCGACACTTTGTGCCTAGGTGAGAAATATTTTATAAGGTTGAGCGATTGACCTTATTTGGCCTTTGAATCTTTTAAAATAAATGTTTAAGTCCTTTGAGGCTTTTTTATATGTTGTCCTAGGTGGTCCCCTTTCTTAATGTAACTCTTGAGCACATAAGAATTATTTCACTTGTCTCATCTACCACCTTTGTCCATCACTCATCACGGATGGGTTTGAGAACTTTTGATTCATATCAACCATATGTGATGCTTGATTTTCTCTTTGTATCGCTTAAGGTTTTGGCTATTGCTAATTGCTCTTGAACTTTGAGTTTTGAATTAGCGATGTGCGATGACCTTGGGACTTTATGTATTTCCTTCCGTCGCTCATCGTTGATAGTTGTGCACTTGTCTTCTTCAAATTGGCGATGAGAGATGAAGACCCTAATAACTTAGTGAGTCATCGCTATTTTGAAGGGGTGAATGAGCGATATATTTGTGCTATTGATTTCGAATGAAGATGCATGTGGCCTGATCTTCTTCCATTGCTACTTCTCACATGAAATTGATGTGGTCTAGAATTTGAAACATAAATCATCAATGCATGATGCAAGATGAAGATTTCTAAAGGAGGATAGTGATCCAATGGTCAAAATTTCATTGCTCCAATGCTCTCTTTGCTAATTAAACCTTGGACAGGTGGGACATATTCGTGACAGGAGATGGGATGTTTTAATGAATATTTTCTCCAATTTTGACTCTTTGTAGTTCGTTGATGAAAATGAAAAAGCATGGACCAAGATGGGAATGCATGATTATTGTCAGATTTAAGATGACTAATGAAGTTAAAGGTAAACATGCTAAATGTCTGAGGTGGTATCACCATTTTTAAGGTGCAAGTCGTAAAATCCAGAAATGATGCTTGAAGATTGCCATTGATGGTGTTTTAAATCTAGAAAGATTAATGACCCAGATTCAAAGCTGATCGGCTAATTTGTCAGCTCACTCACATGAAGCTCTCCTCAATCATTAATGACTACATGCTCCTAATTTTCTACTTAATGTGGATTTCCTATTGATTTATCTCACCAGTTGTAGCTATTGAGAATTGAGAAGTGTGATCTAGAGGGAAAGTGTACGACTCTTGGTTTTTAATTGTAGAGAAATTGAAGTGTCTATCCTTCGTAAGTTTATTTCCATATGAGCTCTTTTTGATTCATGCATTAGTTGGTTTGAGAGTTTCATATCTTTGGGATAGTGATTTTTGATTGTTTGTAATTATCAATGGGGTTGGTAGAAATTGTCTAGATGTGAGGGTTTTCTTTTCTACAAAATCATTTCAGGAGCTTAGCCTGGTGAGTCTTCATATAATTAACCTTTTCTAGTTCCTACCTTGCTTCATGTAAGAATGGGTAAGTCAGTGGTGTCTATCCAACCAATTAGGAGGTCTAGGAGGCTTAGTGTGATTGTTCATTTCAAGGGACATATCTATAGCTGAGCCAAAAGTACCTAAAACTTCTACAACACCGAAGGCCAGGAGGAATGCATGTGGTAAAAATAAGAAGTATGGTGTTAAGAGCGCCTATAATTTGAGGAGCTAGGTTGTCTCAGAATAGTTGTTCAAGTTTAAAAGGAAGGAATTTGTGGAGTATAAGAAGAAAGCAAAGAAGAATAATAAGTACCATAAAGCTTATCTACAGAGGCACAACTCTCCCATTGAGGTTTTAGACAACCCTTTGGGTGATGGAGGAGATATTGACCTAGAGTATGGCCATTATCTACTTTCTCTAATGCCACATAAGGATTCTGATGAGGGAGGAGTAGTTGCTCCTCTAGTTTCAACATGAACATGGAGCAGATGAGCATACTTTGATGGTGATGAATTAGAGTAGCCTCTTGACCTTGTCTTTTTTTTTGACGACACCATTGCCACTATAGTAGGATTGTCCTCTTCAACATGAATATAATTTTTTGTCCTTAGTGCTGATGTGGAAATATTTTTGGCTAGTGTGAAGTAGAGGTGTTGTAATTCATTTCTTCGATGGAAAATATGCCTTTTCCAGTTAATATATAAGTTTTTTCCTCTATTACTAATGGAGAATCTTCTTTGGTTGATGTGGACATGTGATTTTGGTACTGCTGCAGAAATGAGCTATGCCTTTTGGAAGGCTGGTTGGTCTACTTCAACCGACTGTGCATGGAGTTTTGTCTTTTTCTTTCCCTTGTTCTGAAATGATTAAGTGTAACCTTTTGGGAGGTCTTTAAACCTAAAATGAAATGTGTGCCAAATGAAATGTAATTGAAATGGTAATTCAGTCTAAAGCTTTTGGCTCCCATTCTTTATAAATGTGATATGAAGGCCAGTTACTGAGAGTTCAATTTTTGGGTCTCAAAGTGGTCTAAGTGGGAAGACTAAGCTCATGAAAAAGAAAATTGTAAATTCATGCATATATGAATAGGATTAGTAAGGAGTCTAGGGTATGAGTTGTTTGGTAATTATCTCAAATAGTTTTATTGTAGTAATATTTTATAAATGAAAATGCTAGTTCCAAAACACCTTCTCTCCTATGTAATTTTCTTCCAGATTATAAGCGAAATGGTTAATGATCTTTTCATTTGTCTTCCTTTTTTTCATTTGAATGAGTGATTTTATCTTTGCTTCAATTCAAAGAATTGATTTAATGCTATCTAATGAGATCATAGATTTGTAAGGAAAAAGCATAGGATTAATAAGTAGTTGTGTTTTAGGAACAATGAGTTGAATACCATAATATAGTATATCAATAGTCCATTAATTACTGATTTGAATTGCTAAGGTATTATTGGTTATTATGAATATGACTTTGTTACCTGAGGACAAGGCAATAGTCTCTTTGATGTGGTTATCCTAGGGATAAATGAGTTAATCATGCACTTGACCAAGGGCTTGAAATGAGAATGAAAATCATCTAAAACACCTTCAATTACAATATACCAATCTAAAGTACCATATTATTCCTTGCAATAGATGGGTTTGTGTAGGATCATCATGAAAAAAATAGGCCCTTAAGTGGCGAAAAATTCATAAAAATTAGAGTTAGGCAACTTGACGTAAAAATTTGAATAAGTTATCTATATTATTTCAAAAATATTGAAGAATAGAATCTATAGCAAATTGAATGCATTTTCTAAACTACTAGGTTTATTTAAAAACAAAATCTATTTGGTGAAAATTTGAAATTTCAATGCAGTAGTACTTAAATTTCAAGGAAAAAATAAGTAGGTGTTTGTTTGACCACCCTAACCATAATAAAATGATAATATTTTTTTTATTAGATTTTAGATATAAGTAGAGGACTCATGTCCCAATGTGATGCATATTTTTTTTGTATTTTTTTCCAAATAATAATTAGTTATGAATTTTTAATTACAACATTTAAAGAATATAAAAACATGTATGTCTGACCACCTTAACTTGGCCAAAACTTCATGAAATTCATTTTTTTTTAATCCTATAGTATGCAAAGCATATAATGTGACACATGATTCAAATTCAAAAAATGTGATACCATTTGAAAGATATAGATGTTTTTCAATCATACTATCAATCAAGACTTCAGCTGTAATTCAAATAGAAAATGAATAATAATTATTTATTAAATCCAAATTAAATAATAATTTAAATTTGTGGAAATCTAAGAATCTCCTTTAAAAACTCTTTTTGTTTCATGAATTTTGGGTAAGAAAAATCTGCCAACCACATACCCTACACATACCCATCATATCACCACATTTTGGCCCATCATGATCCTACACATACCCAGATAGTAATTTGTTTAAAGGTTAGCCAATTCTTTAATGAAGGATATCTATTTGCACTTTATAGGAATTCATTATGTGTGTAGAAATGTTCTTGATTAAATGAATATCATATGAAGATAACAAGGATTAGCCTCCTAGGTCTTACAAAGCTCGAAGTGAAGAAGTAAGGGCCTTAGAATCTTTACTTGTGTTTTGGCCAATTTTTACCCTTGCTAATTATTGAATTCTAGAAGATTCATAGGTAAGTGGAAATATTAAGTTTGGTTCTAAAAATAGCCAATAGAAATGGTGACTCTGTTGGGGACTAACTTGAGAAAACCTTGATAGAAGATCATCTGGCCTTAAAAGAGTCATGTAGGTTCTAAAATAATGGGGAACCAGAGACTCAAAAATTTCTGGGAATACATTTAGAATTTGGGTAAGAATGGTTTTATATTTTTCTAGAAAATTTATTTTCCAAGTCAAGCCTTGGTGTCAGTGTTTTAATCTTCAAAAATGTTTTATGAATTTTCTATGTTTCTTTTATCCCTTGCAAATTCTGATTCAAGATCTACCACACTTCCATTACTATTTGCATAAGATTCTCACTAAGTGTGGCTGGTGACTCTAAGATCTCTTCACCAGTATGCAGTATTTGAAGAAATCTATTATGATGGAATGGAGGTTTGCTGGGAAAGGATAAGGAAAACTTGAGTTCACATAGTGAAGTATCTTGAGGAAAGGCTAGTGAGAAAGTGTTAAACAACTCATCAAATATAAAGGATTCATGTGTAACCCTGATAGTGAGGAATCTTCACAGTGAATTTAACCTTTGATGAAGGCTTCATGTTGTTGAAGTTCATTCCTCTATAAAAGAAGAGGTGGTGACTCTATGCATAGAACCGGATGGAATTATGATGATAGCTTCAAAGCTACAAAAATGTTCCAATCAGAAGCATATTTTAAGGTGATTGTAATTATATTCAAGCATTTCCCTTGTTAAATTGTTTTTCATAAAGTGTAAATTTGTATGAAATCTGTGTTGAATGATCTATAATTTTTTTTGGTTCCCTAGTAAGTGAATTGAACACTAGTGAATTGAAGGGTGGTAGTTAATTTACATTCTTCTAAGGTACAATTTGTAATATTTGTATTGGGTTGAAGAAGTATGCTTATTTTTGAAATGCACCTCTTAGAAAATTTTAAAGCATGAATGTGTGAGCTATACATTTTGAAGTCATAATTGAATTAAGGAATGAGGTAGTAGAAAATCAACTATGAAGTTGATTTTTAAGGATTGAATAGGGATACAAGAGAAATGTATCATTCCCCTATATTCACCTGTGGAACATCAAGTAAAAACATGTAGGGTATGTAGCCTTTTGTTGGTTTTCTTTTAAGAGCCAAGCTGATCTTTAGAATTACCTATGGAATTTTCCATTTCCAATAATTAGAAAACTAAAGGGATTGGCCAACGAACAAGTGAAAGCTACAAAACCTTCACTCCTACACTTTGGGCTTTGTGAAACCCAAGAGGGTGATCCCATAATGTATACTCAAGAATTTATGTGATTAACATTTAAATACATTGTAGACAACAGATAATTCTCATATAATCACTCAACAATGTAGTGTATCAAAAAGGTTGCAAAGTATCTTACTAATATACTACACTTGGAGAATGAGAATAATGAAACTCAACATAACATAACAAAAATGGTAACTCATTTCAAAGGTTTGTAAATAAAGAGTTATTTTCTGATCAATTGACCCAAAAATTGAATTATGAATACCTCACCTAAACTAGTGCCTTATCCTAAACACATATTCAATCTTAACCTATGCAACTTGATAGCAATTTTACACATAGAAAAACATAAGCTTCAGAAACACAACATTATAGCACTTCCTCATTAGATTCCCGAACACCACTTCTTATAGATGTCCTAACAATTAATTCATATGAGTTAACAACTTCATTCAAGAATATACACTAATTCTTTGAGGTAGTAAGCAAGAACGGAATCACATATCCACTGGTAAGTACTGGAGATGAATAAAACAATCCTTGATTATATTTCTTCATAACTCATAGAATAAGTATAGAGAAGAGAAAATTTCCATGAAATTATCACCATTTTGTATTATATTTTGCTACCTTATTATCAAAATTACATATGCTACTGCAAACTCATAACCTAAGACAAAACTTAAAATATGTTGTGTATTACTAACAATTCACTATGTCAATTACAATTCAATGAACCCATGTTTTCTGACCTTGAATTCCTTCTTATAGAAATGAAGGAGCAAAACAAGCTTTGAGACAAAAAGTACACATGTCACTATTTTATTGGACCACTATAACATATATTCCCTTTTCAGTTACATTTGAGCTCTTAGGTGGTGGGAACATGCATGAGACAAAATTAATCCTCATTACTAGAGATTCGGTACCACCTTTAAAAGGCATCATTTGTTTGTTAAAATAGCTCCAAAATATATTCCATGTGATCAAAACATGTGTACCTCATGCACATCCAGTCATCAAAATTTAAAAAATAGGAAAAATTAGTAAAAGATAAAAAACTGATATATCCACATCAACATTTGTGCCACCTTTTTCATGTTTGAGGAGAGAACAATATCTTTTGCAATGCTTTAACAAAAGCCTAATCTGCACTATATTTAGGCTGTGCATTGTTTCTCTCCTATCCATTATTCACCATTCCCATACAAGCTTACTCAACATATTTTTCCAACCAAGTGATGTACTCATCCTCAGTTGGTCATTTTGCATCCAATAGCTTCTAGAATTTTACACTATGCTAATTGTATCTAGCATCAATTAATGCTATAGATTCATTGACAAATACATCCATCCTCATTTCAACTCTTGTCATGTTGTCAATAAGAGGATTCAACATGGAGTAATCAATTTTAGTCAATGTTTCCTTAGCCTAAGGCAACCATTCTCCCAATTCATGCTTCCATTTTGCAAACTCCATCAACTCACCATTTCCATCAAATATTTTAGGTATACCATGCTCTTCGATGTCCCTAAACATCTTTAATTTATTGTAAAGCTACACTCATAACTTCCCATGGAAGGTTGTTATTATGTTAATCAAATCAATGCTTTGCAATATCTTAGGAATATGAGTAGGGGCCTCAAGGTATTCTTTCATTTTGGACATCATCTCTTTCAATGTTCCTGTTCTAGTACTCCATTTGTTCAACTCATTTTGAAAAACCATGTGGACCTACAGATACTTAATGTGAGCTTCATGGATGCTCTTGTAAGTTGCCCACAAATCATCAACTTTATTGACCAAGTTGGTCACTCTATGTTTCAACACATCTTCAAAAATGTCATTTTCCACCTTAAATATTTCTAGTTTGGCCTTCTTGTATTCTCCTTTTCCTTCTTCAGCTTATTTTTTAATTCATCAATCATCTAGACTAATATCTTATTGTCTTGTGTAGACAAGTCTTAAGAAGAAGAGGATGTCAAAGAGATTTTCCTCACAGATGGGGTAGCCTGAACAGTGGCTCTCATCTTGTTTATCTCATCCAAGGCATTATTATACTCCTTCACTAAGGAATCATACTTCTTCTGAGAAATTTGTGTTGTGTATATACACTGAACATTGTAGCATGAGCAGTTAACTAAGCTGCTTGGACAGGTGTTATATTTGTGGCCCTCTTCACCACCAAGGAACCCTTGACCTCTATAATAGGCCTAGCGACCTCATGCTTTCTAGTATTGGGTGCTATGGACCATATTACAAGAGTATGCAACTTTGGACTATATCTAGATCCAAACACCTTATTTTCAGTCTGCTCCTCAGATATAAAGAAGGCTAAGGTGATAGTGCACCTTTGTAGTAACATCATTCCACTATCTGAGATAATTTTCCTAGCTTTAGTAGGAGTGATAGTTGCAATATTAACCCTAATCTTTTCTTCCTCTTCCTTCTTAGCCTCTTCTTGTTGAGAAGGATCGGCATTAGCCCTTGCTTGTTCAAGCCCCTCCTTTATTTCCTTGCTATTTTTCTAAACCATAAATTCCTTGAATTCTTTAGATTGTAAAAAATCATCATCTACAAGGAGTTCATTACAATCCTTGATCCTAGGATCATCATCAATCCTTTCGTCATATTTCCATTGGATAATCCTACCTTGGGGAGTCTCTGAATCAAGAATATCTTCAATATTAGGGGGAGGGAACTTCTTCCCCACCTCCTCATCATCAAGCACATGCTCAACCATTATTTCTACCTCAACTACTTGGACATCTTCTTCTTGCACCTCCCGAGGCTGATCTAGAATATCTATAACATGAGGTTGTTTTTCTAAGAGAGCTTGTTCTGTCTTAGTAGCCCCCTTCACCTTTACCTTGAAATCACCATTCTGGTAATCCTATAGCTTTGCAAAAGGTCTTTCAGAAGGATCTTCAATTTCATCATAAAGGCTCTCTTAGAAGGCATTCCTTTTCATTATACTCTCTTTAATGTCCATTCCCTCTTTCTAGATATAACAACCTCATTACTTGTCAAGTTTCTCAATAAATTATTTGTGTACAATATAACTGATGACTGATTCCTGCTAAGTTTTTCTCCCTCCTCTTTTTGGTTACAAATCCTTCTGAGTAAAGCAGCCTAACCTCATGAATATGTAGCCTGAGGTTATCACCATGATTCCAAATTTTTCATACCCCTCTTGGGTAGTAACTACAAAGTAATCAAAATAACATGGGGGTCTCACCACAGTACCCTTCCTAAGCTTTTTGAACATTTCAAAATCCATAAAATCAATCTGACACATTAAATCTATGAATTCCAATCATTTACATACATACATGGGAAAGTAATGTGGTGATACCTTAGATCTATAAGCCTTGATTAGAGTATACTCTAAGTGCATAAACCAATGTGCCCAATTATGCTTTGTAGTTGACCTTGTCACATCCTTTAGGTGCATGATATTTTTGAATAGTCTTGAGGGTCTCCTAATAGGTGCCACACCCAAACTTTCCAGAACACCAAATCTGGTGACATTTGAAAATGTCAAATAATTGGAATTGGGACAATCCTAGTCCCAAATATATGTCCACATTTGGAAAGACAAAACATATTTTTGATCATCCCTCAATCTGAATTTTAACTTTCTTTTCCATCTCTAGTCACCCTCAAATCAAAGAATATGCATTAACAGAGAATAATGTGGGAAATATAGAGGGAGAACCTCTTTCCTTAGATTGATAAAACCCTTATGCATATGTTATGCAACAAAAGTAGCATAATCAAAACTAGTGTTCTGGTTATGAGCCTGCATATCTGCAATGATCACCAATAGGTCAAGGGTTGTTCTTACCTCATAATTTTGAGCTAGAACTTGATTTAGGCAGTAATATGTGTTCTTAAAATAATCCACAATTTCTTCACATTTAAAGGGTTCAATATCTTTAGAGAGAAATCTCTCCTTGCTCTTTCTATGCCAAACAAGCAGCCTACTTCTGTATGCAAGTCTATTGTGCTCATACTCTCCCCATATAGATCTGAACTCTTGTTGTTCACAGTGTAGTTGGGATTCAACCCAAATATCTCCACAATTATATCCCTTGTCACTTGAAGGATGGCATTTCCATTTTCACTCTTGATTCTTTTGTCTATGGGATAATAATGCTTGGCTAACTCCATCATTACGTTCACCTCCACAAATACATTATGTACCACCAGCTTTCAAAGGTTAAGTCCCCATAGATAACATTCTGGTTTACTAACATGCCTATTGTTAAAAGTATATAAGAACAATTTCCATCCACTTTGAGGTTGTGCCAACTCTCTAATTTCACTAGAATTGTCAATTAACTTGCTCGTTACAGTAACTTGGCTAACATGTCTCTTTCCAATTCACAACCCACCCTCTTTTACTTCTATAGAGGCCCCTTCCATTAATTTCTTTTGATTCTTCTTTGTACTTCTAGACCTTGAGGATGTTTCATGGGTAATTGGCATAGGGTTAGATGTTGTAGGTGGCTTTGGATTAGCCGTAGATGAAACATCTTGGGTCTTAAACCTTTTAACTCTCTTTTTATTTAATTTCCTCTCTAGCCTAATACTAGACTCATTGGGCTCTAGTTCACTCATAATTGTAATGTGCTGAGAATAGGGTTTATAGTTTTCTTGATCAAAAAGACCTACCAAACTTTAAAAACTAAAGACACAATTTACAAACAAAACACTTCCAAACCTCACACAATTTTTATCACCCTAACAAAATTACTGCCTAAATTCCCCACTAATTTTTAGAATAGCATAATTTAGCATTTTTAATAGGAAGAGATACAACACTTTTCTTACCCAAGTGTACAACTAGTATTCATGGTGTTGTAATTGCTTGTTGGAGTCCTCCACACTATTTCCTCAACTTCTATCTTTCTTCTTTTCTCGTAAGCAATTCCAAGTGTGCAAGAAAAAATCTAGTCACCTTCTTTATGGTTGGGAAATTGAACATATCATCATTAATGTTTGATAGAAAGCTCGCATGAGCAAGCTGAAATTTAGCTATTCATATTCAAACTAGGGTTGTTGATCATTTCATTTTAAAACCACATCAATGATTCTTCTCTCAGCTCGCTACTTATTTTTCTACTTTAAAGAATGTCCTGAAGAGACTGCCATGTTGTCCTTCATTTATTAGCCATCACTCATTGCTCATACTTTTCACCTTCCTCAATTCTTATCAGTAGTGTGAATATCTACACAATGAGATCTCCACCATTGAATTTAAGGCTCATCCTCAACCAAATTCATCTCCCATCGCATATCACTAATTTATGCTTTGAATTCTAGATCACATCAACGATGGGATATAAGGAAATGGAACAAGATTAAGACACATGCATGTGCATGAAAATCAAAGGCACAAGATGCATCGCTCATATGAGCAATTCAAATCAATGAAAGAAAGTTTGAATAAATGACTCCATTTCTCATCGCTATTTTGAAACTCAAATCTTGGAACAAATCCATGATGAGTGATAGGAGAATATAAAAGGAGCACCAAGGACCATCAGAAATCGCTAATTCTCATCATAAAACTTATGAGAAATTAGTGATAAAAGAGATCTGAATGATAAATGAAAGCACACATATAATGAATCGCTAATGTAAGGCCCAATATTCACAAGTGATTAGTGATATGAAGGAAGCCAACAATAATACACAAAAAACAAGTATCATGCATTGCTAATACAACAATCATTATTCAAAACCCATCCATGATGCATGAAACAAAAAAAATACCAATCATCGGTGATCACTATTTTGAAACTCAATTTCTAAAGCTATCTGCAATGAGTGATAAATGAAAATGGTAGACATAACTTAAGTGAAGTATTTTAGCGTGTGCTTGAAATTTGTTTTAATAAAGGGGACCATCCAAGATGACATATAAAAGGCCTTGAAGAACTTAAAACATAAGTAGTCAAGATTTCTGGATAAAACTGTGTGTTGTTTTTTTTCATCAAACAAATTATTTCAAAGGATGTAAAGGCCAAATAATGTCAATAAATCAACCTTATAAAATAAAAGAATTTTTGACCTAGACATGAGGGGCCAGTTACTCCATGGGCTCTAATGGAATAATATTTTAGCATGACCAGGGATAGGTGATAGAAGGTCAATGATGAATTATATATTTAGCAAGGATGCAAGCCTAAGGGTTATTTAGGAAGGATCTCAGGTAACCTAAAACCCTATAACAAAGATGATAAACAAAATCTTAAGCCCCTAGGATGGATTCACACCAAAATTTATCAGGATTTTGGTATGGAACATGAAAATTTTTAGGGGTTCCATCAGTGGCTCCAATTTTGGATGCATGCCTCTCGCATGAGTGGTGAGATCTTTGAATCTCGGGTTGAAGCAGACCAACCAAAACATAGTGAACCAAAAACCAAGGAACTACTCATAAGAAGTAGCAAGACCAAACCAGATATGACCAAAGTAAACACACATATATACAAAATTTACAAAACCTACAATGTACATGGAAAAAAACATACTTAAGAGAAGTATGGCTTCTAGAGCTTTCCATGTACTAGCAGTTCAAAAAGTTCATTTGTCAAGCTTTGGAGGAAGTAATAATCCTCCCCATGTGTACAAAATATCAAATAAGGGACTAAACATAATGCTTCAAAATTCCCATTCTTAGCCTTATCCTAAACCCTTGCATTCCATACTAGTACCATACTATCCACCTCAAATTTTTTGGGAGAAGGTCTCTTGTCATGCAAGTGCTTAACTTGCAGCTGTAATTTTTGCATTTTTGGCATGAGCTTCTCTTATAGTTTCATCTAATTGCACCATATTATCAATTCTATGTTGCATGTCATAAAAAATATCATCATCATATTCCTACACAAAATTATCTATATTTAGCAAGTTATTTTGTGGTAGCCTAGCATCCAAGTCATACACCAAACCAAAAGGTGAATAACTAGTAGCCTTCTTCATAGTAACCATATCTACCTAGAGTGTTAGTGTCAACTTTGAGTCCCAAGCTTTTTTGTTCTTCTACATCACTCTTTTGATGATTTTCATTAAGATCTTATTACTGGACTTAGCCTAGCCATTTCCTTGAGGATGGTAAGGTGAAGAATAAGAAATATGTATGCCATTTTTATCACAAAAATCCTTGAATTCCTCTGATCTGAAACACATAGCATTATTCGGGATGATCTTCTCTGGGACTCCAAACCTGATCAAAATATTGTTCAATAGGAAGTCCATTACCACTTTTCTTGTTTCTTTCCTTGTAGGTATTGATTCTACCCATTTTATGAAATAATTAGTGGCAACAAGGATCCATGAGTGCCCTCCACTAGAATTTTTTGGCATTTCACCAATGAAGTCAATTCCCCATTGTTGGAAAGGAGCCTAGACAAAAATAGGCCTAAGTGGTAAATTCCCTGAAGACTTTAACTTTCCTTTGAATATATGAAAAGCATCACAAGTTTATACAAACTTGTGGGCATCCTTAAAAAATAGCAGGCCACAAAAATCCCACTCTTAAGACCTTATGAGCAGTGGCTCTTTTCATGTAATGACCACCACACACTCCTTTGTGCATTTCCTGCAAGAGTTCTAATGCATGTTTTCCATCCACACATTTAAGAAATACACCATTCAAGTTCCTCCACCACAATTCATTTTCAGTAATCACATACTTAATAGCATGTAAACTTAATGTTCTCTTATAATTATCAACCATATCTGTAGGACACTATAGAGTTTGTAAATATTGAACAATCGTTCTATACCAACCACATGTTTGCATATCACAAATAGGTGCAACATCAATAGTCTCTATTTGATTAATATGATTATCTTCTAGATTAGTTTCTACCATTAGTTTAGCTAGGCCTGGTCACATAACTAACTTGGTGATACAAACATCAATATTGAATTCCTGAATCCAGTTGATCCATCTACACCTTCTACCTATAGGTTCTTGTTGAGTGAAGATATATTTCACAACAACACTTGGTACAAAATCTATAGCAGTATCTCCCATTAAATAAAATTTGAAATTCTTCACAAGTTTGACTAGAGCGTATGCTTGCTTCTCAATCATATCATACTTAAGATATGTGTCCTGTAAAGATTTTCTAAAGAATACAATGGGTTGTTCAAAGCCCTCATAATTTTTTTGTAGTAAGACAACAACAATAGTATGGAAAGAAGTGAAAGAGAAAATTTGCATTGGCTTAGAAAAGTCAGGAGACTTTAAAATTGGAACTTCCTTAATAGCTTGTTTAATTTTCTTGAATGTTTGACTAGGCTCCTCACTCCAAGCCATCTTTTCTCCCTTCTTCAACATCTTGGAGATGGGTCTTGTAATTTCTAAAAAAATTGTTACAAACCTCCTCAAGAAATTTATCTGACCAAAGAATGACTGAATGTTTTTGACATTCTTTGGTTGAGGAATCTTATCTATGGATGCTACCCTTTCAGGGTCAATCCTCACTCCCTCTTTGGACATAATATTCCCCAATAGTTTACCTATAATGATCCCAAAGGCACATTTCTTCAAAATCATTGAGATCCATACTCTAAAGCCTTGATAAATACCTTCTCCAAGTGTGTGCAATGATCTTCCTCTTTCTTAGAGTATGCCTTCAAGCCATCTTGGTATATTGCAATGAATAAGTCAATAAAATTAGAAAATGCTACATCCATAGCCCTTTGGAAAGTAGCAACTACATTTTTTAAGCCAAATGGCATCCTCACATATACATAGGTGCCCCATGGAGTGGTGAATGCAGTCTTGTACTGGTTAGAATCCTTCCCTTTCACTTGGTTATATCCTAAAAAACCATCCATCATAAATAATATCTCACAACCTATTACCTTCTGTAACATGGCTTCTGTATTTGGTAGTGGATAATTGTCTTTCAATGATGATATTTTCAGATTTCTAAAATCTACACACAACCTTATATCACCATTCTTTTTTCTAACTTGCACCATATTAGACACCCATGAGGAATGTCTGCTAGGCTTTATGATGCTAGTATCCCTTAACTTCATCAGTTCCTCTTGTGTCTTTGGAGATAAGGTCAGATTAATGGGCCTTTCCTTTTGTAGATTAAAGGCTTGGAATTTTCTTTAAGAGGAATCTCATGTTGAAATAATTCTTCTCTATATGCTTTCAGGTCATCATATGACCAAGAAAAGACATGTCTATATTTTCTCAGTAAGGTGATCAACATTTCCTTAACCTTTTGTTTCATCTTCTTTCCTACATATACTTTCTTAGGGGAATTTTTAGTCCCCAAATTCACTTCTTCTAGGTCCTTTGTATGGGTGGCAATTGTCTTGATTTTTCTCTTATCCTGATTATGAAAAATACTTTCCAACACTACAAGGCCCTTGGGGATTTTGTTTGTTTTTAGTTGGATGACCTCATTACCAAAATTTGTATCCTTACTATCTATACTTTCCAAAAACTCTCCAGAGTCAATCTCCCGACCTTCATATTTATCTACACATCTCAAAAACTTAAGAATATCTTCATCATCACTGAAGATCTATCGATTATGTATATTTTTAGGGATGGATGGCCTTGATTGTATCTCAATTTTAGAGATACCTAAAAATGGTTATATTTGTAGACACCTAAATTTGGACACTTAATTTATCCAAATTTATCCCCTTTCATCTAAGTTTCCCCTTATTTGCATTAATTAAGTAATATTGCTATTATTTAATTAATATCCTTAATTCTGCCAAATCCCTAAGGTATTTAATTAATTTAAATAAATACCTTATCTCTTTAATCCTCCTTTTCATCAAATGAATTCCTCACATGTCACATCCCTTTCTAATCCTAATCCATCTTCTAATCTCATCATTAGGGATACACACTTGCCTAATCCTTGATTAAGATGTGTCACATCCTCCAACTTTTGCAAGTTGGCCTCTAATCTCTTTTAGCCACCTAACCCTCCTCTAAGCCTTCATTAACTAGCCTAATAAATCTTCCAAAGAATTTTTAATTCCTTTTATCCTTCCAAGGAATAATAAATTCATTTTTCTCTTCCCCATGTGATCTTTGACTTGTCACATCAAGCCACATGTGAACTCTTTCCCTTCTCCCACTTGCCTCTAATATGTCATTAATTTGTCTAATCAGGTACTTGCACAACTTTAATCACTCAATTAGGTCAACCTAATCTCCATATCATTTATGGAATGTGTCCTAACTCAACCCTATTAAATTCTTTTTCCTTTTGGAGAAGGCACCCCTTTTCCCATGTGAATTTTTAATTCACATTTAATCCCCCAATGCATTTCAAAGAATTTTAAATTCTTTCTCTCATTCCCATGTGGATATTTGAGGAATTTTTAATTCCTCACATGTCCTCTCACCCACATGTGGACAAGGACCTCCTTTATGAGGAGATCTTGTCCAAATCCCAAATTACTATGTAGTACCTCCATGTCATATCCACATCGTCTTTTTCAAGCCACTTCACTTGCCACATGTCAAGATGTGAGGTCTTGTGAGTCCTCAACTCACCATGGCCCTACATTTTGGCCTTGTTGGTTTAATCTCAACCATCCATTTCTTTAAAGAATTCAAAATTCTTTATAAATACCCCCTCTTTTCTCTCATTTTAGGGAATATCATTGTGCTAACCAAACTCTTGCAATTTTTTCATTTGAGCCATACTTAGCCAAATATTTTCACTTGCATCAATTCCTATCTATTTTCTATCCATCTTGCATCCCACACTTGCATCTTTTGCCATCAAGAAGAGCATATATCATGTCAAAAATCAAGGGCCAACCAAAGGACAACTCAACAAGGTAAAATGTTCCATTTTGTTTTGTTAGGCTAATCATTTTCCCAATCTTGAGGTGTTAGGTGTTTAGGTGGTTTCATGCATATTTTATGCTGCTGCTCATTTTTGGGACCGTGTTTTCACCTGATCACAATATCATCAGGCCTTAATGCAATATTAGCAAGTAAGTCTACTACTCAGTTTTTTCCTCTTTCCATTCAATCAATTCCAGAAGCATCAAACTACTCAATGGAGTCCCAGACAACATTCTTGTATTGTTTCAGTTTGTTATTTTTTGCAAGTATACTTGGCTCTTACTTGGGATATCACAAGCTAAGAATCACAAATTACCACCAAATTTTTTATCCCATGCTTTTTAGAAATCCTTAATCCCAATAATAGTGCTTCATATTCCACCACATTATTTGTCTAGAAAAAAGAAAAAATGAAAAAAAAATTGTATGTGTTGCTAGTAGGTGACACAAACAATATTCTTGCACCAAATCCCTCCTTTGAACTTGCACCATCAAAGTAAATTTTCCAAAGTCCATCATTGTTAGATAATCTTACAACTTCGTTATCTATAGGTGTAGGGCACTTGTCAGTTTTTCTTGGTACTTCTTCCACCTTGAAGACACTGATATTAGTGTCTATAAAAAGAATTGTATCATCTGCATGTTCCAACAGATGTGGCACCATCAGTTCTTGTACCACTTGCACATATTTACCAACTATAGTGAAAGTTGCATAAGACATGTCACACTACATAGTGCCTCCCATGGATGCACTCCATTTCCTAGATAGCAACATTCCATAATTGGGTGTGATATCAACTATGACCACACTCATCTTAAATTCCTTTTTTGGATATGTTGCCAATCTATAAGGAAGTTCATTGATCACACTAGTAACAAGGACTTCCCTTGAATCCATAGCATAGAACTTACCATGAGTGCTATTAACTTTTGGTCCAAATGCCTCCATGATTTTGGCTAGTATGATATTGTTGGACGCTCTAGAATTACTTATACAATTTGTCAAAAAATTTCCCTCAATAATCAACATGAAGAAGAATGGGTTTATCTTTCCAAGACAAGAAATTACTGAATTTCCTAGAAAGATATGAGGGATTTTAGTGATTAATCCCTCAACTTGTTTATCTTTCTTATCCTTTTCACTCACTTTGGGTGGAGTGGGAACTAGTAAATCATTATAGGCTATATTAGCACCATTGATAAGGGCTACTACCTTTTGATTGTGTTCATCTATTCTCATCATCTCAAGAAGAGGAACAAAGAATTTTCCTTGGATAAGTAATTGAAACATATCAATAGGAGTCTACCTAGGTAATTCAATTGGAATCATACCTTGTTCTGCACCACTTCCCTTGTATTGTTTTTTTGTTGTTTCAACTCTAGGCTTGACCTCTTTTATCATTGTTGCAAAAGTCTGCTTCTATTCCTTTGCCTTCACAACATGGGATTTGAGCTTTGCATTCGTCTTTGATTTATCTACCTTTTTAGCCAAAATCTTATCTCCCCTTCTTTCCTTAGCTTTAACTGCTTCTTCTTTTCCATTATAATTTTTCTCTTTTATTTTGGCATTCTACTCCTTGATGAAAAGACCAGTAGGATTTCCTTATTCATCACCAACTATTCTGTTTCTTAAGAAATATGAGCTTCTGGCTTGGGTAGCCAAAGCCATAGTATATCTTGCAATATCTTCAACTGAAGGTCTTCTTAGGGACTCACCATCTTCAATTTATTCCAAATTATGTACTTCATTATCACTACTAATATCCTCATCAAAAATAATTTACTGGTGATATGCACTAACAATTTCCCTTTGGTCATCTGCATCCATTTCATGAGACTCAATGTCAGATGAACATTCATTATCAACAAATTTAGAATCATCCATAATCATATTTATATCAATATCATCATAATTTGAGTGAACATAATCCTTAGGCATCTTCCTCTACTTCAACCATCTGTGCAATTGCATACTGATGAGGAGAATGAGGCATTTGGAAAACCATACACCAAGGAGTGTCATAAGGAAAATTCCCTGAATTATTTTGCAAAGGATCTAGAGGAATCTTATTTTGAGTATTTCTCTAATTATTGGGGATAGGTTTCCCATTATGCTAGTTTGTATTATAGGGATGATCTTGCAGTTGATGAGGTCTTTCATTGTTATGATAATTGTTTGAATGAAACTTGTCTTTCCTTTCAATCCTATCATTCACAATTTTCATGAAGTTGTCAATCTTATCTTCAAGAGTGCCTCTTTAACACTATAAATTTTATCCTCCCTTTTTAGATTTTAGAGAATGTTTGATCATCTCTTCTTCCAACTCTATCAGTTGCTCAACTAATGTTATCAATATGAACAAAATCCTTGTAAGCCTCCCTCAATGTTTGAGGATTCTTATCAAGTAAGTGGTAGCTCATAGTAATTTTCCAAGCACACATTATCATTTAATTGTAAATTGGGAGGCAATCTCTTCATAGCTTTTTGGAACCTTATATTAAATTATTGACAAACTCATTGGAATCTTTAGAAATGTTATTGAATTGATTCAATAAATACCATGAATCTATCTTATCATTGTATTTCTCTCTAAAAATCATTTTAAATTCTTCCCAAGAGCCAATACTTTTAGTAGGAAAACTCTTATACCACTCCTTGACATCCGCAGTCAGGGACTAAATGAATAATTTCATGATGACATCCTTTGCTTCTACCTCAAAATCATCCATGACTTTGGTGAAGGATTTGAGATGATCTTCACCACTTACAACATTATTTCTAGAGAATCTAACTAAAGAAGGCCTAAAATCTTCATGGAATAGGTTAGGATAGCCATGTATTCTAGTAAAATACAATTGTTGGTACCTCTCTACTTGTAATGGTCTTCTAGTGTTTCTATCTATATCAGCATTTCAAGGCTCATCATACTTTTGGTTGTTAGATTTATTTCTATCCTTACCCTTTCCATTTCCATCATTACCATCACCTCCCTTTTTGTTCTCATCATCTTTAGGATATGAGTTCTTGTTTCTATTATTTCCTCCACCTCCTTCACCTTGATCACCACCACCACCTCCACTGGTAGTGTGTCCTTCAAAATTCTTATTTTGTGACTCACTATCATTATGTCCAGAGCTTGAATCCTCTCAAGTTGGTGTGGACATTTTAAGAAAATCAATATTTCTAGCTATTTTTGCATTAGCAGCTTCTATTTTAGGTTTCTTCAAATCTTCTTGCAGTTTATCATTTTCCAACAGTAATTTCAAGATCTCAGGGTTTGGGGGTGTAGTGGATGGAGTAGGATCAATTTTAGCATTATTGGTGGGGTTTTTAATAGATGAAGTATGTGTATTTGTATTGGTGTTGGTATTGAAAGTATTGAAAGTAGTCTTATTATTTTGATCAATGGGCTTCTTCCCATGATCTATAAATGATGATTTCTTAGCAATAGCAAGATCTGAGGTTGTAGTATTTACAACAGATGTGGTATATGTATTAGCAGTAGAGGTTCCCTTCTAGACTATTACTTTAGGAATTTCAAAGGTATTCTCAATAGTCAACTTGGAGACATTTTCAATGAAGGATTTCCACCTAGCAACATTCTCTCTAATTTTTGTTTTCGAGCATCTCTCTCAAGTTTTTTAGCTCTAATCCTATCTTCCTTCTCCTTCAACCTCTTTAGTCTATTCTCTTCTTCTTCCTTAAGCCTAATGTCTTCCTCTTCTAATGCCTACATGTATTTTTCTATGTCTTCTTCATTTTCTAAGATATTTCTAGCCTCACTAGGTGTAGGAGTATAATAGGTTTGATCAACCGGGTGTTCCTCAAGGGGAATATGCATTTCTAAATTATGAGATTCACCCCTTGGCTTGAAATTTTTTCCATTAAAGATAGATCCAACACTAGGGGTTAAAGGTGTTGAGAACTTCTTATTCTTATCCCAAAACTCTCACCTATCCTCCTCTCTTGACACATCAAATTCAGTATCAAAAATTTCCTCAATAGGAAAAATCAATTGATCTATATTAGGTGCTTCAACTTCATGTGCTTCTCCCTAGATATTTGCACTATTTACCTCATTATTAAAAGTAGGAGATGCATCATCAAGAGATTCAATAGACTTACTTGATTCAATGTGTTTCTTAATCCAAGTGGGTTGCTTATCCTTTACAGGCTCGAACTCAACCTTTTGCTTAATATTCTTCTTCATGTAGCTAGAACTAGTCTTCTTCATGGTGTCAAATGTATTAGAATCCTTCTTCTCGCATTCTCTTTGAGAGTTTATATTTTTATTCATATAAGATATTTTAGAGTCGCCACCTAGAATGCTGGGAAATAGAAATTGATTGTACTTCAACTTGGTACTTGTAATTTTAGAAAAGACTCTAAACACGACCTCACACAAAGTGACATAATTAACCAAGACTTGATGCATAAGACCAGACATGGCTTATTTGCTACAAATTTGAACCAATTACTCTTCAACATTGAAGAATAATATAATACTTGACTCTGACTATACCATATCTAAACTAGAGACTTTGGACTTAGCAGATCCCTAGCTGAGTCACCAATTTGTTGGTTGTTTTTTAAGAATCAAGCTGATCTTCAGAATTACCTATGGACTTCACCATTTATAATAATTATAAATCTAAAGGGATTGGCCAACAAATGAGTGAAAGCTACAAAAAACTAACTCCTACACTTTTTGCTTTGTGAAACCCGCGAGGGTGATCACACAATGTATACTCAAGAATTTATATGCTTAACATTTAAATACATTGTAAACAACAAATAATTGTCATATAATCACTCAACAACATAGTGTATTAAATTTTTTGGCAAGTCTATTAGTAATATACTACACTTGGAGTATGAGAATAATGAAAATCAACATAACATAACTAAAATGGCAACTCATTTGAAAGGTTTTTAAATAAAGAGAAGTTTGTTGATGAATTGACCTAGACAATGAATTATGAATACCTCGCCTAAACTAGTGCCTTATCTTAAACATAGAGTAAATATTAATCTATGCAACCTGATAAAAAATTTATGCATAGCAACACATAAGCATTAGAAACACTGCATTACAACACTTCCTCATTACATTCTCAACCACCACTTCTTATAGACATCCTAACACTTAATTCATATGAGTTAACAACTTCATTCAAGCATATACACTAATTCTTTGAGTTAGTACAAGAAAGAATGAAACCACACATCCACTGGTATGTAATCAAGATGAATAAAACAATCCTTGATTATATTTATTCATAACTCATAGAATAAGTATAGAGGAGAGAAAATGGCCATGAAATTATCACCATTTTGTATTGTATTTTGCTACCTTGTTATCAAAATTACCTATGCTACTACAAATTTAGAACCTAAGACAAAACTTAAAATATTCTTTGTATTCCTAACAATTCATTGTGTCAATTGCAATTCAATGAACTCCTGCTTTCTAGCCTTGAATTCCTTCTTATAGAAATTATGGAGCAAAACAAGCTTCAGGCCAAAAAGAACACATGTCGCTATTTTATTGGACCACTATAACATATATCCATTTTCAATAACATTTAAGCTATCATGTGGTGGGAACATACATGAGACAAAAGTAATCCTCATTAATTGTTGGAGATCCTTACCCACCTTCAAAAGGCATCATTTGTTTCTTACAATAGCTCCCAAATATATTCCATGTGATTAAAAAGTGTTTTCCTCATGCACATCGAGTCAAAAAAATTTAAAAAATAGGAAAAAGAAATAAAAGATACAAAATTATTATATCCACATCAACATTTGTGCCACCTTTTTCATGTTTGAGGAGAACAATATCTTTTACAATGCTTAAAAAAAATATTAATCTACATTATTTTTAGGCTATGTGTTGTTTCTTTCCTATCTATTATTCACCATCCCCATACAAGCTTACTTAGTATATATTTCCAACCAAGTGATGTACTTATCCTTAGTTGGCCATTTCGCATCCAATTGCTTCTGCACTTTTACACTATGTTGAGTGTATCTAGCATCAATTAATGTTATGGCTTCCTTGACAAATACAGCCATCTTCATTTCAACTCCTACCATTTTGTCAATAAGAGGATTCAACATGTAGTAATAAATTTTAGTCAATGTTTCCTTAGCCTGAGGCAACCATTCTCCAAATTCATGCTTTCATTTTGCAAACTCCATCAACTCACCATTTAATCAAATATTTTAGACATACCATGCTCTTATTTTGAAAAACCATGTGGACCAACAGATTCTTAATGTTAACTTCATGGATGCTCTTCTAAGCTGTTCACACATCATCAACTTTATTGATCAATTTGGTCACTCTATGTTTAAACACATCTTTCAAAATGTCATTTTCCACCTTAACTATTTCTAGTTTGGCCTTCTTTGTATTTTCCTTTTCCTTCTTCAGCTTATTTTTTAATTCATCAATACTCAAGGCCAATGACTCCCTATCTTGTGTAGACAAGTATGAAGAAGAAGATGTTGGAAAAGAGATTTTCCTCATAGACTAGCTAGCCTGAATAGTGGCTCTCATCTTGCTTATCTCATCCAAGGCCTTATTATAATCCTTCACCAAGGAATCATACTTCTTTTGAGAAATTTGTAGATTTCAACATGAGTAGTTAATTGAGCTACTTGGACAATTGTTATATATGTGGCCCTCTTCACCACCAAAGAACCCATGACCTCTTCAATAGGCCTAGTGACCTCATGCTTTCCAGTACTGGGTGCTATGGACTAGATTACAAGAGTATGCCACTTTGGACAGTATCAAGATCCAAACACCTTGTTTTTAATCTGCTAATATATAGAATCCTGAGGGTCTCTCCTTATTGCATCAAATGCAATAGCTTAGGTGATAGTTCACCCTAGTAGTAACATCATTCCACTATTTGAGACAATTTTCCTAGCTTTAGTTGGAGTGATAGCTGCAATCTCATCCATAATATTTTTTTCCTCTGCCTTACTGGCCTCTTCTTGTTGAGAAGGATCAGCATTAGCCCTTGCTTATTCAAGCCTCTCCTTTATTTCCTTGCTCCTCTGCTGAACAATAAATTCCTTTAATTCCTTAGATTGCACAAACTCATCTTCTACAAGGAATTCATTACAATCCTTGATCCTAAGATCATCATCAATCCTTTCATCATACTGCCATTGGATAATCCTATCTTGGGGAGTCTCTGAATCAAGAATATATTCAATATTAGGGGAGGGAGCTTCTTCTCCACATCCTCATCATCAGGAACATGCTCAACCATTTGTTCTACCTCAGCTACTTGGAAATATTCTTTTTGCACCTCTCCATGCTACTCTAAAATATCCATAGCCCAAGGTTGTTGTTCTAACAGAGCTTGTGCTTTCTCAATAGCCTCCTTCACCTTTTACTTGAAATCACCATTCTGGTAATCCCTTAGATTTGTAAAATCTCTTTCAAAAGGATCTTCAATTTCATCATAAGGGCTCTCATAGAAGACAATCTTTTTCATAATACTCTCTTCAATGTCCATTATGGATGTCCATTCCCTCTTTCTAGATATAACAACCTCATTAGTTGTCAAGTTTCTCAATACATCATATGTGTACAAGAACTAATGAAAGATCCTTGATAATTTTTTCTCCCTCCACCTTGTGGTTACAAATCCTTCTAGGTAAAACAACCTCACCTCATCAATAGGTAGCCTAAGTATATTCACCATGATTCCAAATTTTTCATAATCCTCTTAGGCAGTAACCACAAAGTATGAAAAAGAACATTGGGGGCTCACCACAGTACCCTTCCTAGTCTTTTTGACATTTCAAAATCCATAAAATCAATCTATTGCATTAACTCTATGAATTCCAATCGGTCAGAGACATACAGGGGCAAGAAGTGTGGTGCTACTTTAGATCCTTTAGCCTTGATAAGAGCATACTTTGAGTGCATAAACAAATCTACCCAGTTGTGCTTTGCAGTTGACCTTGTGACATCCTTTGGGAGCATGATATTTATGATTAGTCCTAAAAGCCTCTTAATAGGTACCACACCCAAACTTTCTAGAATACCAAATCTGGTGACATTTGCAAATGTCAAATAATTGGAATTGGGACAATCCTAGTCCCAAATATATGACCACATTTGGACAAAAAAAACATTATTCTCATCCCTCGGTCTAAATTTTAACTTTCTTTTCCATCTTTGGTCACCCTCAAATAAAATAATATGCATTAAAGAGAATAATGTGGGAAATACAGAGGTAGAACCTCTTTCCTTAGATTGATAAATTCCTTATGCATATGTTCTACAACAAAAGCAACACAATCAGAACTAGTGTTCTAGTTATGACCCTGTATATTTTTTTCCATCACCAATAGGTCAAGGGCTATCCACACCTCATGATTTTGAGCTAGAACCTAATTCAGGTAGTAATATGTGTTCTTAAAATAATCCACAAATTATTCACATTCAAAGGTCTCAATATCTTTAGAGAGAAATCACTACTTTCTCTTTCTATGTCAAACAAGCAACCTACTTCTATATGCAATTTGTTGTTCTCATATTCCCCTTATATATGTGAATGCTTGATGTTCATAGTGTAATTGGTATTCAACCCAAATATCTGTAGAATCTTATCCCTTGTCACCTTAAGGATGACATTTCCATTTTCACTCTTGATTCTTCAATCTATGGGATCATTATGCTTGGCTAATCCCATCATTACGTCCACCTCCACAAATACATTAGGTACCACCAACTTTCCAAGGTTAAGCACCCATAGATAATATGTTGGCTTACTAGAATTTCTCCTATTAAAAGCATATAAGAACAATTATCATCCACTTTGAGGCTTTGCCAACTCTCCAATTTCACCAGCATTTTCAATTAACCTACTCATTACAACAACCTAGCTAGTAGTTCTCTTTCAAAATCTTGACCCACCCTCTTTTACTTCTTTAGAGGCCTCTTCCATTAATTTCTCTTAATTATTATTTGTACTTTTGGCCTTGAGGATGTTGCAGGGGTAATTGGCATAGGGTTAGATGTTGTAGGTGGCTTTGGCTTAGCCGCACATGAAACATCCTGGGTGTTAAGCCTTTTAACTCTCTTTTTCTTTGGTTTCCTCTCTAACCTAATACATGACTCACTAGGCTTTGGGTCACTCATATTTGCAATGCACTAAGACTAGGGTTTATAGTTTTCTTGATTAAAAAGACCTACCTAGCTTGAAAAACCCAAGACATAATTTATAAACAAAACACTCCTAAACCTCACACAATGTTTATCACCCAAACATAGGATACTCAATGAATAAATCGTAAGCAAATTATCTCCCAAATTCCCCACTATTTTTTAGAATAGTACAATTGAGCATTTTTAATAGGAAGAGATACAAAAATTTTCTTACCTAGGTAAACAACTGGTATTAATGCTACTATAATTGCTTGTTGGAGTCCTCCACACTATTTCCATAGATTCTAGCTTTCTTCTCCGTTCCTGAGCAATTCCAAGTGTTCAAGAAACAAGCTAGTCACCCTCTTTATGGCCAAGAAATGGAACATATCACCATCAAAGTTTGATAGAAAGATCACGTGAGTGAACTGACATTTAGTCATTCATATTCAAACTAGGTCTATTGATCATTTCATTTTAAAACCACATCAATGGTTCTTCTCTCAGCTTGCTACATTTTTTTCATTAAATTATGTCCCTAGGATACTGCCACATTGTCCTTCATTTATTAGCCATTTCTCATCGTTGATACATTTTACCTTCCACAAGTCTTATCAAGGATGTGAATATCCACGCGATGATATCTCCATCATTGAATTTAAGGCTCATCCTCGATCATGTTGATCTCCCATCGAATATCGTTGATTTATTCTTTAAATTCTAGATCACATTAGTGATGGAACAAGATTAATACACACACACCTACATGAAAATAAAAGGAACAAGATGCATCGCTCATAGGATCAATTCAAATCAGCGAAAGAAAGTTTGAACAAATGACTCCATCACTCATTGCTATTTTGAAACATAAATCTTTTAACGAATCTGCAATGAGCAATAGGAAAAAATACAAAGAGTACTAAGGTCCATCATACATCACTAATTCTCATCATTAATGATAAAAGAGATCCTAATGATAAATGAAACAAGCACACATATCACACATCACTAATTTAAGACTCAAGATTCACAAGTGATTAGTGATATTATGGAAGCCAACAATAATACATAGAACACATGTATCACACATCACTAATACAAAAATAATTATTCAAAACCCATCCATGATGCATGAAAAAAAAGAAATACTGCTCATCACTCATTGCTATTTTGAAACTCTATTTCTAAAGCTATCAGTGTTGAGCGATAAATGAAAACGTAGATGGAACTTAAGTGAAGTATTTTAGCACGTGCTTAAAAGTTTTTTTAAGAAAGGGGACCATCTAAGACGATGTATAAATGGCCTTGAGGAACTCAGTACATATTATTTCAAAGGATGTAAAGGACAAATAAGATCAATTGATCAACCTTATAAAATAAAAGAATTTGGCACCTACATAGGAGGAATAGGTTACTCCATGAGCTATAAAGGCATAAGATGTTTTGGCATGACCGGGGATGGGAAAGAGAAGTTCCACAATGAATTAGAGCTTTGGAAAGGGCGCAAGCCTAAGGGTTATTTAGGAAGGATCTCAGGTACCCTAAAACCCTATAACAAAGATGATAAACAAAACCTTAAGCCCCTAATATGGACTCAAACAAAAATTTAGCAAGATTTTGGGATGGAACATGAAATTTTTTAGGGGTTACATTACCTTTATCATGCCCTTGAAGGAATTTATTGATTAAGAGATATAGGCCATTGGCATTTAGTGGAATTCAAGGTTTTCCAAACTTGTTTCCTAAAGATATTAGGGAAATTTTCCCTAATTTTATAGGGAAAAATTCCTGAGTCAACTTCTAAACATTTGAATGCATTCATGGATTTGATGGGAGATTTTGAGATGGAACATGAGGATGTTGTCATGAAGCCTTTTAATTAGTCTTTAAAAGAAAATGCTAGAGACCGATTCTCATATTTATCAGTATATTTTGTAGCTTCATGGAATGACTTCATGATAGCATTTGTGGAACAATTTGGTGAAAGGTTTAGTCCAAATGTGATAAGAAAAAGATTTATGGAAATCCAAAGGGACGAAAAAGCTTTAGATGGTCCCTACTTTTAACCTCAAATTTATAAAAGTAGTAAGAGATGTTCCTGAGCATGTTTACTTGTGTATTTAGGTGCATTTGATAATGAAATGGGTTATTTGATAAGAGATAAGGAGCCCAAAACATTACATCAGGCATATCACATTGCCATGGATATTGAAAATACTATGAAATATTCAATGATGAGGGGATATATGGTTGCAAGTGTTTTTTGTCCTAATATACATCATATAAATGGGATAGATAAGGATGAAAAGGATGATCAAAGTGATGATTCTTTTGATTCCTTATCTTGTTCACCTTCTCAGCATATTGATCCTAGAAAAATTCAAGGTGGATTTCAACAAAGTTTAAGTTATGATGATCAAACATTGTTTGTTCAAAGACTATCTAACATAAAGAGACATAAGGGGGAATTACCAGATGAACTGCTAACAAGGTTCTTGGGCACCTTTTTAGAAATTCTTAAGAGGTTTAAACCTAAAGATTCAATATGTATCGACCTGTTTTGTAACATTTATGAGCTAGGGCTTAGTACCTTGCCAAAGGAATTGAAACCTTAGGATTTTGATCAAATAGTTGATTGGATTAGAATTGTTGAGGAGGCTAAGTGTGACTATATATAAAGAATGAGGTCTCAAAATGACAGTGATGCTCAACCTATTTTTAAAGATCAAGGTTTTATTGAAGAAAAAAAAAAGGATGTTTCAAAAGATGAATATTTGTCTAGTAGTGCAGATGATGACATTGTTATACTTGAAAGTACTACTAATGTACCTTAGAAGGTTGATAACCAAGATAATATAAATGATACTTCTAATTAATCTCATGAGGAATCTGAATCTTTTTGTGAGAATAACTTGAAGGCATCCTTCTTTCTTGAAGAATGTAACAATATCAACACTCAAGAGGTTTTTCTCTCACCGGTGGATGAACAAGTTTCGTGTGATGGATTATTGGAATGCAATTTTGTTGTATAAGAACTGGAATGTCTTGGTAGTATGGTTGGTGATGAATTTGAAGATAAGAATGTTTATATTTAGTGCCTTAAGCCTATGTCTAGTGTTAAAAATGATGGTATTTGTAGTGCTAGCCAATAGGGTCATGTTTTTGAATGCTTGTATGAAACATAAATAGGATGCACAAGTTTTGTAGCAATGATGGACATGATAGTTTTTAACAAGGTATTTTTTGAAGAAACTTGCTTGGCTGAAAATAATAAATGTTCAAATTGCAATGATTCATGCACATGTGATTTAGCAAACCCCTTAGCTGATGGTGCACTTGAATACCTTATGATTGGTCATATCAATCTTGAGTTATTTGAACCATCTATTGAATCATTTTGTTTCAAGTTGAGCAGTAATTGGGAGGAAGGATTGGAGTATGTTAACAAACCTAAAATAGAAGTATTATTTGATGCCATGGATGGTATGGATAATGTTCTTTATGCGAATGGCCCTAATATGAATGAAACAAATAATGCTATGAAGATTGATGAATCAATCTACCAAGTGGAGCATATGGTAGCATAACTAGTTTATATTGCTTTGATGAATGTGAACACCAAATTTAATAGAAGCCTGTATATGAACATTTCTTGTTCATCACACAAAGTGAATTTATTCTTAGTTTGGAACCAAAGCTAGGTGATAATGACCCTGGCATACTATAATTAAGGTTGTAGTATCACTTCAAAGGACTAGGA